>CAMXCT020006581.1:70267-250267 GCA_947184155.2 Cladocopium goreaui | reverse complement strand
TAAATGCCCAATCCACTCGCCCATGTTTCAAGGTAAATAAATCCCATTATATAAATATATATACGTACATTAAATATCATATCATTATATCCACATATATCCACCTTCAACAAGTGTTAAACTACCAGTCATGTTTATCAACTCCATGTTGGCTGCACTCCAAGATTGGTGTAAAATGTTGTAATAAAAAAAAGACTCGCAGGAATCCTAGAGGCCTGCCAAACAACTTACATGTTAGCTGTGTAACATATTCCATGCATTCAATCATAGACATAATCACCAAGACATTAACCTTTCCACGCAATGTTTACCGAACTTTAATCACCAAAGCTTACCAGAATTCTTAACAACCACTATTTACATATATTGACAGTATGTCTATGCATCTTTTCCCAGTCCGGAAACCAAGACTGAGCCTGATGGTTTCAACCTTGAACACCATCTGTGAATGTTGAGTATCATTCCATGTGCATGGTTCACACATAACACACAAACACGCAAGAATATACATACAATAATAACTACGGATATATATATATAAATATATATTAAATCAATATTAATATATGTCAATACAACATTTAAAAAATAACCAACAACTATAAAATGACTTTTTCAAGGACCACAATCCACCAGCTGACTGGCGACACCTCGACCTCGGACAGGCCTCCCCACCCACTTTGGCGAGCCCGGCCACCGCAAGGGCCTCAACACATCAAACCGTTCCCTTTGGGACCGTTCCGAAATGGGTCATCTTTTACATCGAATCTTACAATGTGGGCCCTCCTAGTCATAAGTTGGTTTATAATATTTATAACCCCATCTAAGTATAGGTATAACTCTCATAAATACTAGTTATTGCAGTTATAAACCAACTGAACGCTATCTTGGGGGACCCACGTTGTGTACATGTCAAAAAAATGGGGTAGACACCCAAATGGCTACTTTGTATGGTGAACAACATATGATCATCCTATGGATACATATCATCATCGATGATCCTAGCATCTAACAAGATGAGTAGACGTTCATGTGTTGGGACTCAAAAAAAAGCCATGAAACCACCCGACCTGCTCTTTATGTGGTGAGAGATCACTCTGCTTCTTATGGTTTCTTTAGTTCTCTCATGTTCTCTCATGTTCTCTCGTTCTTCTTCAAGTCACGCCGTTGATTGGCAAACTGTGATTTTTTTACCACTCCACAAATTCTCAGAATGACAGGCCCAGGGCTTTTCCATGGCTTTTCCCAAAATGATGTTCATGAGGGCCTGCCGCCCCTATCCTATATTGCTTCACCTCTACAACTGCTGGAAAAAAAGGTGACCCAGAGCTTGGTCGGTAAACTCCAGACTATCACTCCTGGGTTCAAGTGGACCCGGACCATGTCAACATTGACTCAAGATTCATATTCAACCGCCAGGTTACTACTAGGGGGAGTAGCAATTTCAATAATTTCAATGGTACGTTGTCAGTTTCTGAAAGTCACCGGGATACCCTGCAAAAAAAAACAACTTATATAGCTGGTGAGCGTAAAC
The DNA here is from genome assembly GCA_947184155.2 of Cladocopium goreaui. Lineage (NCBI taxonomy): Eukaryota > Dinophyceae > Suessiales > Symbiodiniaceae > Cladocopium > Cladocopium goreaui. The sequence goes on along the minus strand of CAMXCT020006581.1, from coordinate 248,733 downwards.
ATATAATTCCATTGATACCAAAAGAAAATAAACACCTAAAGGATTAGTTTCTACCCATCTAAGATTGACCTATAGAGAGTAGTTTACCAGTTTTTCCCCGCTGGGCAGAACATCTCACAGCCACCTTGGCAGAATCGCCCTCTGTCAATATCAACGTGCCTTGGGCGACGAGAAATCATCGGGCCCGTCGGGTGGTTTTGGGGGGTTCTGTTGCCAAACATCAGGTGGAAACACACACCATCTGGTTATTTAACATAGCCATGGAAAATCACCATTTTTAATAGGTAAACCATCTATAAATTGGCAATTTTCCATGGCTATGTTCAATAACCAGAGGGTATGTGTTTTTTGGAAACAACACATTTGGACCATTTAAAGAAAATGGATTTTGCTGTATGTGTGTTGCTTTCTCCAATTACCATGTTCGACTACGGGAGTCGACATATTTTCTTTAAGTCAGTATAGTGTACGACCATGATTGACCATGGAGGCTTGTACTTCCTCCACAGACGGTCAAGGTCACCAAAAAAAACATATGCAGCCAAGGTGAAGCAAGTGAAGCTTCGTTTTTCACACCCCCTTGCGTTGCTCTATCATTTGTGCACACAGGATCCTGAATTTTACCTTCTATGTCTTATCAGTTCTGAAGCTGAATGCAATGAGCACTCTGATGCACAACTGGATGCATACCTTTTGCAAGTGCTTTGCGAGATGTACCAGAGCTTTTTGGATAAAGAGCTGCAACATTTCACACTTGGCTGCCAATCTGTGTTGCCATGTTGTAATTTTCATGTTGAAACTCGCACAAATCCAGAGATCCAAACGGAGGCATGATGTCACTCAGGTACGTGACTGGAACAAAAAAAACTGGGCATTGCAACCCGCGGCCCAGTGGCCATCTGCCTTGTAATTGAACCCTGGGGCTCGCATCATCTAAGCAAATTTGGCCTTGGAGAATGGTTTGCTTTGCTTCTTCCCAGCCTTGTTTTGTGACACACGACACAGCGGGCACAGACCGTGCCCTTCATGTCCTAGATGTCTTTCAGCGATCCTTTGTCCACAGCAAGCACATTGATGTCGCTGAAACGTATGAGACAACTATAAGGCATTATAAGGCTATATTGAGGGTTGTTAACATCTATTATCCCTATCAGCCCTGATTGTGGGGTGACAGTCAGCTCCCAATGGAAGTTCGGCCGATGGGTCCAAAGCATCAAACACTTGTCAAGGTTGTTTGCAAATTCGCAGAGCAAACGCTCTCTAGTGACTCTAGTAATTGAACATAGCTGCGGAAAATCACCATATGTTCTATAGCTAGAGCATGAAAAAACATCTCTTAACAAATGGACTTTCTTCAACTACAGGAGGCCAATGTTTTCTTTATATATATATATATATCAAACACCACTCCAGCTACGAGTCTGATCAAATACCACTCCAGCTACGAGTCTGGTTCCCCGAGTGTTGGAAGCTCATTGAGTCAACAAATCCCAAGGGACCATCTGGTTATGACTAACATAGCCATGGTATAGATGGCCCATTTATAGACGGTTTACCTATGAAAAATGGTGATTTTCCATGGCTATGTTAAATAACCAGATGGTAATCATTGTAATCATAATTCCCTAATACTGACCAAGTTTTTTGGGACTATTATCATTGATTGACCATCTCAGGATGCGTAATCATGGTCAATTCCCTGGGACATGTTTGAACCAGCTGCCCGTTCATGCGATGATCCGAAAGTTGCTTCAAAATCGCCCAGTTGCAGCTTTCTCCTCTCTTCCCTGCGTTCATCGCATCTTCCAGCCTTGCTCCCACAGTGTGCAACCCAAATGTGGAAAGACATTGTGGATAGCTTGGGGGTGCGGTTCTGGTTATAGATGAGGGGTTCTCTGCATGGTAATAACCCCCATGAGTTGAGATGTCACCATAACCATGGTTCTATAGCCGCATATGAGTCTCATATGAGTGAAACTGCAACCCCCAAGCATAAGACCAACATAGACCAACCGTTTTCTGGGGTAAATGAGACGTAGTATCACTAAACGTTGATAAACAATGATACACCGGATTCATCAGGGGATCACCAGCAACAAGAACCACAGTGGTATCATATATCGGGCATGGCTTTCAATAGCAACACGTTATAATTTGGATGATTTCAGGGTAGTCCCCTTCTTCAAAGCGGATCAAATATCTCATATATTCTAAATTCTATTGCAAATAATTACTAGTATTTACAGTATTTGCCATCATTATATACTACTATTATATACCATCATTCAAAAATGATGTTTCCAGAAAGACAAATCATGGATACAGTGCAAGCTGGGTTGTTTGAAGCTTTGTCAAGGCTTACACCTAGAAATCTATCAACCCTTGAAACTGATATTACCATAGTTTATCTGGTTTTGCTCATAATTAATGGATATTTTGGTGGTGCAGTTCGACTAATAAGTGCGGTATAACATGGTAGAACATCATAGTTGTAGAAGTTGTAGGGGTTGCCGTGTTAGACCCATTGGAATAGGATATGCAACAAATCACAAGCTAGCTTCCCAGCTGCATCGGCGCCGGAAATTTTCAGCGCCTTCAATGGACCAAAAATCATAGATTATAGATAAGAATACACAGGTAAACCATAGAAATCTAAAATAGTAAAGCACATTAAGTAAGCCATCCAACACATATCACTAAAAGTTGACCAACTCATAAACAGTTAGTTCTTTACAAAGCATAGTAAACCACAGTAAACCATACACGCATCGACCCTCAAGTCACACCCATCATTTCCACCATTGCTAGGTTCCCTGCTTGGCTATGGACGGCGGCGGCCCCGACGACAAGGCTGGCCGGGCGCGTTTCTTTCGGGGGGTGTACATATAAATATATATATAATTTATTTATATTTTTGTAAACATATATATATATACACATATGTGGGGGTTCTTTCTGGTTGGAGCGATTTACCTTCAATGTAGGACGTACTAGGCAGGTCACCAGGTTCATCCAGCCGCACCTTTCTGCATGCTGCGGAGCCGGGTGGCCTAAGGCGCCAGATCAGGACGAAACAACTGGCGCTTAAATTTTGTGCCCAAAATCGTAGAGTTGATACAATGTGGTGCCCCCCAGTTTATAAACCCCATTAAGTATTAGTATAGTTATATTTACCATAAACCATAGTTATTGGAGTTATACCATGTGCCCAATTTTTATGGATCAGCATTATGTGGACCTTTTGAAAGCACCTACCTGGAATTGATAGTATAGTTGATAGATGTTGATTATCGTATACCCAAAAAATGGATCAACATTGTGGATACATATTCGATGGAAGATATGGACAGGATGGAACAGCCGCAAAGAGCTGAGAGGTACGCTCTGGTAAACAAAATGTCAAAACATACTAATGTTATGTAATGTTCCATTGCTACATCAGATTTCCAGAAAAAAAAACTTTACTTCGTGTGATCCCCACCATGACATTTATACATGTTACTACTGGCAAATCTTCTGGCATTCTATCTGACATTTTATCTGGCATTCTATCTGGCATACCTTCTGGCATTTTATCTGGCATATCTTCTGGCATTCTATCTGGCATATCTTCTGGCATTCTACCTGGCATATCTTCTGGCATATGTTCTGGCATATCTTCCGGCATTCTATCTGGCATTCTATCTGGCATATCTTCTGGCATATTATCTGGCAAATCTTCTGGCATTCTATCTGGCAAACAGTTCGGCACTTTATCTGGCATATCTTCTGGCAAACTATCTGGCATTCTATCTGGCATATCTTCTAGCATTCTACCTGGCATATCTTCTGGCATATCTTCCCGCATTCTATCTGGTTTTCTATCTGGCATATCTTCTGGCATATTATCTGGCAAATCTTCTGGCATTCTATCTGGCAAATATTCTGGCACTTTATCTGGCATATCTTCTGGCATTCTATCTGACATTTTATCTGGCATTCTATCTGGCATATCTTCCGGCATTCTATCTGGCATATCTTCTGGCATTCTATCTGGCATATCTTCTGGCATTCTATCTGGCATATCTTATAGCTTTCTATCTGGCATATCTTCTGGCATTCTATCTGGCCGTTGAGGTCCAGCGGTGCACACTGAGCTGGGCAGGTCCCAGGTTGAGGTCTAGCGGCGCACACTGAGCTGGGAAGGTCCCAGGTTGAGGTCCAGCGGTGCCCACTGAGCTGGGAAGGTCCCAGGTTGAGGTCCAGCGGTGCCCACTGAGCTGGGAAGGTCCCAGGTTGAGGTCCAGCGGTGCACACTGAGCTCGGACGTTGGCGAAGAGCTTGGCGAAGAGTTGGCAAGGCAACAGTGGACGTGGAAGTGGAGGCAGAGGTGGTAGAGGAGATGCTGGCGGAGGAGGAGCAGGAGGAGCAGGAGGAGCAGGAGGATAGCTAGCCGAGGAGGAGGAGAACAACTGTGATAAAATCTAACAACCCTCACCTGCAGGTGGGGAATCACAAAATTCACACGTGCCAACACAAGCTGCAATTTCTATCAATATACCATCCCCAATGGGGGTCTACTACTGGGGATGATGTAAAATGACACCAAATTGGTTGAGTAGCTGAAATTGCTTACAAAATCATAGTTTTATTTGTTACATAGTTCCCTTAAATCGAAAACCATTTCCGGCCGTCTTGGCATCTTTTAGCCGCAAAATATATCCTATATATATATATATGTACCTAAATATATTTATAATATTTGAGCATATTGTATATGAATAATACATATATATATATAATATATATATATATAACAGTCGTAACTTAGGATATCTACCAATGAACTGAGCCAAAGCGCCAAGCGCTGGGAATTTGGGACATCCACTGTTAAATCACCAGAGGATGCATCATCATATTCCATAATATCTCATGATACCACCTAAATCCACCTAAATCCCCAAAATCTGAGTTGATGGGAACAACTGGTGGATTCAGGGAACTCGAAGGCATGGCCCATCATCATCATCATCATCATCATCATCATCATCAACATTATAACACACTGTCCTTTTACTGCCCCCACACTGTTTGGTAGATCCGTGAAACGACCGTTTTCCTCGTGAACCCCGCCTCCATGGCTTTGATGGCAGCGTCCAACACACCCAGCCTCCATGCAACTCACAGAAAAAAGTACCGGGCGCCGCCGTACCGTTTGATAAATCAGAGACGATGTGTACGTATGTATATCTATATAAATATATACATACAGGAATGGTTAGTTTAATGGTGTATATGTGTACATACATACAGTAATGGTTTGTTTTTCATAAAAATAATGGTTACTACAGTAGCGCTTAATAATGGTCTGCGGTGCTTGATAAGTGATATCGAATTAATTGTCAATAGTGATTGATCATAGTTTAATAATGGATAACCACCAGTAGCGCCGCACAAGGCGGTGGCGGAAGTTTCAAAAATAGGAAACCTATAGGAGAGATTGGTTGCTGTGAATCACGGATGGCAGAGCGAATCCACTGATGGACCGCAAGGTGGTTGGAGCTGTGTTTTTTGGAGTGGCTGCAATGGTTGCAGTGGTCACCTGGTCGGTCACCTCACCCACAACTGCTGGATGTAGTGTGGTGTAGTGCAGCTGTAGTCGTAGTTGTAGTGTGGTGGAGTTGCAGGTGTGGTGTAGTGCAATTAGTGTAGTGTAGTTGCAGTTGCATTTGTGGTGGTGTAATGAGTGTAGTGTAATGTAATGTAATGCAATGCAATCTGGGGTAGGGTAGTGTAGTGTAGTGTAATTGGGTGTAGTGTGGTGTGGTGTGGTGTCGTGTGGTGTAGCGTAGTGTAGTGTAGTGTAATGCAATTAGTGTAGTGTAGTGTAGTTGTGGTTGTAGTTGTAGTTGTAGTGTAGCGCAGGGTAGTGCAATGTAATTAGTGTAGTGTAGTGTAGTTGTAGTTGTAGTGTAGTGCAGTGCAGTGCAGTATAGTGTAGTGTAATGTAGTGTAATGTCATTAGCGTAGTGTAATGTAATGTAGTGTAGTCGCAGCTGCAGTTGCAGTTGTAGTTGCAACTGTAGATGTAGTGCAGTGTCATTCAGTGTCGTGTAGTGTAGTGTAGTGGAGTGTAGTGTAATTGAGTGTAGTGTACTCCACTTCGATGGCGACGCAGAGGGGTCTGTTTGTTCCCCTGGAACCTTGCCCTCGATCTCTGAGCGTACCTGGTCATGTACGCATTACTGCACAGGGAACATATCGAAAGGCAGCCCAAGCAGCGAGAAGTTCCACGATTTTACTTGGATGCAGCGACCCTTGCATCCTCCACTGGCGCATCATAATGGTCTCCGCCTGTGGCAGCCTGAAGGAAGTCCAGGTCCCCCACGATCAAGCTGTTGCCTGGCAAAGCAGCAGCACAGGCCGCTGAACATCATGGACCACCAATCCTCCAACAAGGCATTGGAAGTGTTGAATGTTCTATCTCCAGGATAGCTATCGGTGAACAGAATGGTCGCATATCTTGAGTTTTCCCTCTTCTATCTACCGGCTGCAACGCAGACCAAGAGGTGTAGTGATAAATCACTTTGAACTCCTCCGGGATCTCGACTTCCGCCAGATGAGGATAGATTGGCACTCGGGGCAAGGTCCCGTTTGCCAGATTTTGCCAACGGAGAGGTTAGATCATCATAGGTTAATATTGACCTACATGGCCATGATATCTCCATGATATTCCCATTTTATGTGGTTTTACTGTCTGTTACCATCTGGTTATGACTAACAGTTTGCCATGGAACATCACCATGCTATTAATTGGTTATGACTAACATAGCCATGGAAATCCAACCATCTTTAATAGGTCAACCTCAATAAATGGGCTATGTCCCATGGCTATGTTAAATAGCCAGAGGGCATATCATGTTATATCCATTTATATCCCCATTTCTTGCATTATTCTTGGCGGTTATCCTCACTAATCATCATTCCCCTTTTGATCCATGGCCACCTCCTGAGGTACCTACCTCACCCCCCCAAATCATAGTCCAAACACTTCCTAAGAAGGTACGACTGGATCCATAGGGATTGGTTTAATCTCTATGTTTTACTATCCAGCCAAAGTTCCTAACCTATTCAGCAAGGGTTTCCCCGTTTCGCCCAAGGCATCCCAAGGCACTCCGCCACCGTCTCGATGAACTCGCTGGACAAGATGAAGTCAAAACCTATGGAACAAAGGGGAACCCGAATAGCTCAAGGAAATCCTCCTTTTCTTCTGTCTTTTTCATTGATCTATATCCCGACTTTTCCCGTTCCGAAATGGTCCAGATGCATGGTGGTTTTTCCCCATATCTAAATTTTAGTTTACTGGAGCATTTCTTATATCAACCGTATTGGGGTACCCCATTGAAACAAAAAATACAAGAGGATCAGATCCGCCACGACGGTCAATGTTCCTAACACACAAGAAGTCTTCATGAATCCCCCAAAGAACCACTTTTTTTGTAAAATTAATGAGGATTAGTGGTCTTAAATGGACATGCATCCAAAAAATGAATGGAGGATTGGGGATTGATAGGGGACACACATGGATTGGAGGGATCAGGATGTAGCGATCAAAACTTTTATCAACCATGGACTATTGCCAACAATGGGATGACAATCATTATGACAAAGCCTTGTGAATTGGAACATCAACAACAATAATATACTAAAAAAACTGATAAGCATACTTTTTTGATACTTTTTGGTGGTATCAACAATAATATCAACAATAATACCAACAATATATAGGGATGGTATAAAAATATGCTGTTTAGTTGATATTATGCTTCCGTATAGTTGATCAAGATTAAAGAATAATATCAACTATAACTGGTTGGTGGTTGAGCCTACCCCTCAGTTGGGGTTACTATTCCCAACTGAATGGAAAAATAAAAGCCATGTTCCAAACCACCAACCAGATAATATCAACTATGATATCAACTTTTCCCATGGTTTTCCCAAGATTCAATGGATTGGTTGTAGGCAAAAAAAAAAGTGGATCATCGTCCCACTCTGGCATGGGTGAATGAGGATCATGGGCTAATAGGTAGACCATATCGGTATCCAAGGTCCTTCATGGAATCAGGGATGGGAGAATGTCTAGATAATATATCCATGTATAGATAATACGTGGATTACGTATCCCAGTTTATGGATTCTATAGCTCCGATGTCTAGACGTATCCCTTCACCAGCTACCAATTGGCATGATCAGGTGGCGCAAATCCAATTTCAGGATGTTGACAGGCAGCAATTCTCGGGTAGCAAACCTGATTGGTGACAATGCGAGTACTGTAATCAATAGTAATCATACTTAGGCAGACCTTGGTTCATGGCTTCCAGCATTCCCCCATTGAATAACGCGGGTCGATTGATCTTAAAAAATATATCATATTATATCATATTATATCTATGATTCTGCTTGAAATTTAATCTATATCTTATATTGTTATGCAACTTATGCCATCTGTTTGTAAAATCACGTCGAATCCATATCCCATGGGTATCTCAACATCCACGTCCCAGGTGGACCGGACCCAACTTGTGCGTGGTGGTGGTGAGTCGTGTCTTGGTTTGCGAATCGAAATCCTCGGGCACCAAGGCACTGGTCATCCCGAGGGTTGGCTGAAGCTGGATGTTCAATGGGAATGGATTGGTTTTCTTGGGAAAATCTACAGGAAACCCATGGGTTTTTGCCATCAAATATAGGGCTTTCCTGTAAATTTTCCCATCATCCAATTCTATGACAATGGGAGATCTTCAGGATCCTAAAATGGAGGTACTTACTGTACCATATAAGGCCATATTTTGCTGGGATATTTCCTTACATAGGCCTGAACATAGGCCTTCTATATGGTAGGTACCTCCAATTTAGGTTCCTGAAATGGCCATTGATCTATGGGGGTTTCCATAGTCATGGGACCCCAATATATCGCTGTTTTATCAAACCGTCCATATCAGCCATGAGGGATCCCCATTGGAAACCATCCAACATATGTTTACACACGGTATTTGGAGGTGTTTCAAAAAATTGGTGATCCCCAAAAACCCATTGGGTTTCAGATGGTTTCAGTACCAAGATCGTTGAGTTGGGATGAGGTTCGGTGTGGTGCAATTCGCAACCTGGCAATTGAGCAGAGGCAAGTGAGTTGATGGAGGGTCAAACACCTCATTTCCTGCAAGTTTGAATGTAAAGTAAGTATCATTTTTTTGTTGGTAGACTTTCATGGAACACACCTTGAGAAAAACAACTGCTGGTAATTGGTACCAGAATTCCTATTTTGGAGTCCCCAAATTTGGTCGATTTTTTCCGGATTTTTCCACCACCATGGTTTCGCTTGGCTACCTTTGTATACATTGTAGTCTTTGGTGGAATCATTATGTATACCCTCTGGTTATTTAACATAGCCATGGTATAGATGGTCCATAGAAATCGACGGTTTACCTATTAAAAATGGTGATTTTCCATAGTTTTCCCATTAAAAATTGTGATTTTACATAGTTTACCTATCAATAGCATGGGTGGATTTTCCATGGCGAACTGTTAGTCATAACCAGATGGTAAACCTCCACCATCCTCCACTTTTTCTGCGAGATTTTCACCTACCACCCACTGACCGCCCACAAAAAACTGCAACGTTACCCAAGTGGAAACAAAGGATTTTCCGACATGAAAGAGGGGGTTATCAACCAACCTCCATTTACAAGCGCTATATAAGAGGATATTAATTAGGCTACATTTAGACATGCAAGCCAGGCTTTTTTCAGCGACTTAATCATCTTAATCCATAGCCTGCGCCCAGGGACAGGGTTATCCACCAAGACTTTGACGATGATGCGCAAATACTGTCTCACCTGTCGGACGGTGACATGACGGACATATCGGATCGTCGGATCGGATGTCGCCCGATTCGCGAAGGACCAGAATTCCAAAGTCACAAATGTTTTGGGATCTACATTTAATAGTTCCAACTAGTAGAACCATCATATAAATAACCATGATATAATGTCAAACTCATTTGTTTTGGATCTACAGTTAATAGTTCCAACTACTAGTAGAATCATTACATGACAACATGATGATTCCCCTGACTTTCCATCATCTACAATAAGGATTGAGGATTATCATCACCTTTGCCACAACAGAAAGGCTGTTTACTGCTTTAAAAGCAGACTCCGTGCTCAAAAGAGGAATCTTGGCAGTGGCATTTTTGCCATCTGCTTATCTAACATAGCCATGGAACATCTCTATAAATGGAAACTTTATAGCTGGGATCATCTGTAAATATGTGCCATGGATTCCATGGCGAACTCTTAAATAACCAGAGGCTACCCCAGTTGTATCCATTGATGGGCGATTTCGCCAAGGCAAAATCCAGAAGTTTTCCATTGGCCCGAAGGAAGTGATGACATGGTAGAGTTGCTACAATTTGATGACACCATTTCATCCCCGTTGTCAGGTATTGTCGGTATTGTTCCATGAAAATGCTGGGTGTTAATGCTGAGATTTGCTGAGTTTCCATGGTCAATCCTGGTCACGTTGGTCACAAACATGGCTACCCTCTGGTTATTTAACATAGCCATGGGAAATGGCCCGTTTATAGAGGTTTACCTATTAAAACTTGTGATTTTCCATGGCTATGTTAAATAACCAGATGGTAACCCTAATTAAAAATAGTTAGCAAACACATGGCCCATAAAAACATATCACCACCTATCACGATTTGTGACAAATCTAACAAAACCAAGGTTCCCCAGTTGCGTTCCAACCACCCAACTGTCGTTTTGCTAAATGTATTACAAAATCATCGCAGTTCCCCATGTGTTCCAAAGTTTTCACCAAGTTTTACCCAAGTTTGGTCCAAATCAAAGTCGTGTCATCGCTGGGAGTTCCAGCTGTTGCATCCGAGGGCCGCGAAGTACCTGTCGTCACAGATCCACATCTGGTACCCTCCGGTAATCAAACGTGGCAATGGGAAATCCCCTCTAAATGGAGGTTTTAATGGGTAAATTATCTATAAATGGTGCATTTTCTATTGCCAGGTTTGATTACCGGATGGTAAACTAACAAAACCATGGAAAATGGCAATTTATAGATGATTTACCTATCGATCAAATGTGTTGTTGTTGTTGTTGTTGTTGTCGTCCATAGCTATCTTAGTTTACCAAAGAATTACTGCACTAAGGCACCTATATTTGTTGTATAAAAACATCCCCAATGTAAGAAACTATATACAAATATCATTATTGTTTCTGTACAACTTATATATTTTATTATATTCTATTTTATTACATTATGTTATATTACATTATATCAAATTATATGCATACATGCGTTATATTATATAAATATACTACATTATTATCATTATTATTATTATTATTTTTATTACTATTAATATATATATATATATTATAATACTATATAATATAATATTATATTATACTCAATATTATCAGATTATATTATGTTATACTATGCTATAAGGGAGGCCCATGGGAACCAGAACCCTGCCCAAATCAAATCAGAACTCTGGGAGAGGGAAATCAAGATAGATCATGATTGATCCAAATCACCCAAGATATGATGGGGCCCATTCCAGCGGGCCAGCAGCAACTTTTTTCTCAAAATCCCATCAGCCCGGTCGGCTGTTGTCCGCAACTCAGCAGCGAGTCAGCGACTGCACAGCCGCACGTCCACGAAGTTTGGCCTGTCGGATAGGACCATAATATGCATGACAGATGATATGGTTTTACTTAGAAAGTCAAGTCATTGAATGATACTTTGGAAATCAAACCGACTGTTGACTTGTGACCATTTTTTTGATCCCTATCCCATCCCTGACTGGCCACGACGTTTCGCTGCACCTCCTCTTTGCTGCAGCCACGACGTTTCGCTTCGTGGTAGGCACGTGAGTATACATTTCCTGGGTCTGTCTTCAGCTCTTTGGTAGTCGTCTTGGTCTTTGCATTTGCTTTCCCCTTTGGTTGTGCGCTCTTTCCTTCTCCTTTGCTCTTTCCCTTTGTCTTTGGCCTTCGCACCGCACTTTGCTTTGCACTTTGCTTTGGGGACAGCTTTCTGGACCAACCTCAGGAATGAGGGAGAGAGAACCGCAGGGAAATCTAAAAAAGTTAAACATCAGCAATGACACAGGCGAACATGGAATGCAGAAAGGCAGGAATTGACAGAGCAAATAGATGCTTAGGAAAGGACTCTTCAGGCACAGGCTTTTGAAAGATGGGAGGCTCCAACACTTTCTCCACCGCAAGGCTTGGAGGTTCCTGGATGGAAATCAAATTAATGAAGCACACTCAGTATGAATACAAGACTGATAGCTAGCACACCTTCGGTGGAAGGAGAGGCGAGGGACAACTCTCATCATCAACACCATGGTCAAAGAATGACCCTGGGACCTCAGCTGGATAAGCCATGCAATGAAATATCAAGAGCTAATAATGTACCATCAATAAGGCCTGCTCAAGGCAACAACTGTAACTCAGGGAGGCGCCCCAGCAGTTGAGTCGAAAGAATCGGCACGGGTCAACGGAGGAGAGGTAGGTGAAACATGGTGACCATCCAAACCGATAGACTCCTTGCACATCAGGCCGCAGCTATTGATTGAGGGTGCTTTGCACAACATGTAGCAAATAGCAGATGAAACAAAAAACAAAAAACTATGGCCCAATCATGAGATGAATCAAAGTCTCCTTTGGCTGCAGTGCATCATCAGACGCTGCACCTGCTGGGCCTTTCATAGCCTCCTGACAGTGAGATCATTAGCTCCATACTTTTTGAACAAAAAAGTTGCCCAATCATGAGATGAATCAAAGCCTCCTTTGGATGCAGGGTATCATCAAACGCTGCACCCACTGGGCCCCCCATAGCCTCCTGACAGTGAGATCATTAGATTTTTTTTGGCACAGAAGAAAAACCCTAGAAGTGAACATATGCTGACTACTGTAAGTGTCTCCTTGTCATCATTTGGGGCCACATTGCTCATGACTTCGCCCTGGCAGTGACAGGTTCTAGCGTGATTTGTGTAGATCTTGCTGTATCAGACTGCCAAGGCCAATGCTTTCATGGACCGATGCGCCTTCTCGTACGGATCGCTCGGCATCTCAGCTGGTGTCTCCTGGCACAATCGCTGATTGCAAAATTTCATAACGCTTGACAGGTTGAATCTTTGAAGAAAGTTTATGACAATCACTGAGATGTCAAAGGTGTTGCAAATGAAAGTAACTGGTTGGCTGGTCGCATCCCATCTCATTCTTCACATCATGTTCCTGTTGCACCGTCTCCTGGTGAACAAAGCGAAGCAACAAAACGTGTTGAAACAATTTTTTGATGATCGCAGATTGCAGGTGTTCAAATCATTGACCTGCCCAAGAGCACTGACTTGCATGGTGCAACCTTTTTCCACCGCCTAAGGTAGCGCTTGTCCCCGTCATGAGCATTATCTTGCTTCCAGGCGTGCGGATGGGCCACACTCACGAAACAATTTGCTGAAAACAAATGGACCATTAGTCAGTACTTGCACAATAGTTTTATTTTGTAGTCAGGGTCGTTTTTAAATGAACTTTGATCAGCACCATGTGTTCAAAGTGCCCATGGCCATCCATCACAGAAGACTTGTGAACGCTACGGCTGTAAAAACAACCAACAGCTTTGTAGCTGTTGCTGTGCAAACGCCAAAAGGCAGACGACTCATCCTGACTTTTTTTGGGACCCATTTGACTCTCACTTCCATCGAGAGCTTGAACTGGAATCTCCGCGCCACTTTCCCCAAGTGTCCTCCGATTCCCAACTTTCCTGGGTTTGTTCATAGTAGTAGGAGGAACGCTTGTTCCATGAGTGCTGGTTGTCCTCATTGTCATTGCCCTTGGAGGGAGGAGCCCGGTATGACCAGGTGTGACGCTGATATGGCTCTTCATCTGAAATGATTTCCACAGCTTCAGTCTCCTCAGGTTCCGGCTCAGGTCCAGGTGGCATCTGGTACATGACAGGTAGGTGGTCTCGTAGTTTTCTGTCGTTTCATCGCGGGCTCCTCTTCCACGTGGTGTGGTGGAGGGAAAGGTGGCTCTCTTGGCTGGGGGTAGATGGCAGGCATCACCCGAGGTTGTGACTCTTCAGGAGGTACCATTCCATGTCCAGCTCCTGGAGGCGCTGGAGTAGGTTCAGGTTGTCCAAGTTGTCCAGGGTCTGCAGGTGTCATAGCAGCCCCATGCCGAAGTGGTCCAGGCTCTGCAGGCGCCATAGGAGACCCATGCCGAAGTGGTCCAGGTTCTGCAGGTGCCATAGGAAGCCCATGCTGAAGTGGTCCAAGTTCTGCAGGTGTCATAGGAAGCCCATGCTCATGTTGTTCAGGTTCTGGAGGCCCATCCGCCATTCGAAGTCCCATTTGTGGTGCCATTGTTGCTGCCTCTGCCACTGCTGCAGGCACCGGCGGCATTGCCATCGCACCATGTTTCGGAAGGTGGGCCGGCGCCACACATGGGACAAACGCCCAGACCCATTGGCCTTTCATTTTCAAGCTAGGGCCCAGCTTTGTCTGACTTAGTTGCATATATCATATATATATAGATCATTTATCATATTGCATTATATTATATTATATTATATTATATTATATTATATTATATCATCTTATTTGATATTACAATTTATATTATATTATATTATAATATATTGTATTGTGTGATATGATGTTGTATGGTATTATATTATATTTCACTATATTATACTTTATTATACTATATTGTAAATATATATATATATGTATTAAATTATATATTATAATTTGAAAATATTATACAAAACACATATATATGTATATGTGTGTTTAATAGCATACTATACAGTATATTAAATATATCATCTAATATAAGATTATACATACTATATAATTTCATATATTATATATACCTAATTCAATATGTCATAAACACTCATCAATGATATAATGAAAAGTGCTATACAACCAATAGTGTAACATATTATAAATAATATAGTTCTTAAATATTGTATCTAATGAATACAACCACATACAATCAACCGATATTGTTGTATATAAACATCACCCTATCCCATCTGATTTCTATGGTCTCAAGGTTACATTAGCGATACAGTAAGTATTAACTCAAATTGGAAACTTGATAGAACATCGACAGCAATGTACAGGGAAGGGATTAAACACCACACAGTTAGATGTAATGGGGATATCAACATTTTTTGTTCGAACATTCATTGGATTGGTTTAAGAAAAGAAACAGGAAACAGGAAACCCAATGACATGGGTGGTAAAGCACATGGCTCTGACAATTGTCCCATCTTTGTTTTGGATCCCGAATACCTAAGAGATCCTAAGAGCCAGAAACTGGTAACCTGGCACGTGGGAGAATACACACGGATACGAATCTATATAGTTAAATGATATTAAATGATGTTAAATGCTTACGTTTAATCTTGTTAATTTCCAACACACATTCAAATGCATAGATGTTTTCACATTAGAAAAACATACGTTTTCTCCAAATTCAAGGCAGTCCGCCGGCGACAGAATCGCCATCTCTGAATCGCACGGCAGGTGATTGATCGCCCCCAGGAAGGTTGGTCTACTTGGTGTGTTGATCCGAATACCATCTGGTTATGACTAACAGTGTGCCATGGAAAATCCACCATTTTTTTATGGGAAAACTATGGAAAATCACAGTTTTTAATGGGAAAACTATGGAAAATCACCATTTTTAATAGGTAAACCATCTATTTCTATGGACCATCTATACCATGGCTATGTTAAATAACCAGAGGGTACAAGAGGTTGGTGTTTAGGATTAGCCTTGCATCCCTGAAACACAAACATATCTCCCAACGTCAGGAATGTTTGCTTCAAAAATCAAGAAATCACCAAATGCAAATGTGGTGGATCTCCTAATCATTGATGGTGAAATCTTCAGCGTTGTTCCCATCGAATAATGCATTTACTTCCTGTTTTTTTTCAGTTTTTTGTTGATTCACAAATTTTAGTGTGGGCTACAAAGGGTTTACTAACAACTCAACACCATCTGGGGGTGTCTGCCAAATTTGGGGGCAACTGCCTTAGTTATACCATGCTATACCCCATTTTGCAGGGCTTTCCATTGGCCTTTAGTGATGCTGGTTGGTGGTATACCTACCCCTCTGAAAAATCATGGAGTCCATCAGTTGGGATTTTCTGACATGAATGGAAAGTCATCAATTTCCGTTCCAGTCACCACCAAGTTCATGAATAGGTGATTTTCTCATTTACTAATCATGTTATCAATAACTCGATGCCTCATTACCCATAGGATCCATGTATGGTATATATGCTAACATTTGGGATATATTGATGGTAAATGTTACCATATATGGCATACATGGATCCTATGGGTCATGATTCGCCGCTAAATCCCCAGGGGTTTTCCCCATGGGAAAACAAACCATCGCCTTGTTGGGCGACCATCTCGGCGATGCGATCAGTGATCTGGTCCGTCACGAGTTTCACCTGGGCGGAGATCGAGGGCGAAGATCCGAAGAAATCGACACAGCGAGATCCGGCGATCTCCATGGGATTTGCTGAATGGGATCAAACATGGATGTGGATTTTTATGTGGATTTTATATCATTTTATGCTGTTAGGCTCACCCCAAAGATAGAAAATCCATTAACATCATAGCTTTTGATGCCCTTTTTCTTGGTGCAACTGCCAAAGATTGTTGGTGACACTGGTCATACACTCCGCCAAAAGTCAAAAATTTGAGGGGTGTTCAAGCCACAATGTACTGAATCTGCGTTTTCCTTTTGAGGGTGAAATGTGGGTGACTTCACGCTGTCCAATGTGCAACATTGTTGGAATGTTCCACATATATCCACATATACAATGCTTCCAAATGTTCAACTCCCAAAGTCGTGCTGATATTGTCAATTGTCAATTTGAATGGTTCTTTCCCGTTCGACTTTATTGAGATTCCTCATGTTTCATGTCATTTCTCTCCCCTTCGTTTTCATTGCTTCTACCCTGTTTGTAAGCAAACACGGCGATTTGTCAAACAATTGCACAGAAGTTACCCAACAGAAATTGCCATGAGCCATTGCCATGTAGACCGGAGGGACAACCTCCACCTTCCCCCCAATCTTGATCATTTTTTTCTGGTCAACACCCCATGTTCAAATGGCGATTCAATCACCATACAATGGGGCATCCCAAGTCCATAGGACCGCAAATCAGAAGGGTCTATTCATCATCTGTTGCAGGGGGGGGGCAAACCATAGATACAGTAAGTTCAATAACTTGCTGAAAGTTTGAGTTTTATCGGGGATATAACTATAATATATTATAGCAAATGGGGTGAAAGTAGACTTAACTTGTAACTGGAGGGCACCTTGCATTGGATAAATAACTATTATCAACCATTATCATTCCATTAATTATATCCATTTATATCCTCCATTCTATTCCTGGTACATTCATTAACTTACCATCTTGTAATAAAACGTGAACATCGTCTGTACATGGAGGTTTCTAGCTGGGAAAATCATCGAACTAGGCAATTTTCCAGCCACGTTTTCTTACCTGATGGTATATCTTGTCCTAAATCTACCTGGTTGGTGGTTTTAACCATCTAAAACATATTAGTCGGTTGGGATTGTTATTCCCAATATATGGAAAAACATGTTCCAAATCACCAACCAGCTAAGGTATCATTTAACCATCACAATCAATTTTAGGAATTTAGCATCCTGAAATTCCCATGATATGACCCTTCCCATATCCCAGACTTATGAAGACATTTTTCGTCACGAAAACCTCAGCTCCACCACAGTGCCCTTAAGTCAGTTAGACATAGAATTATAACTCCTGTAACTAAGGTCATTGATAATCCCACATAACTCCTGGGCTATACCATAAATTCCAGATAAATATTGTAGCTATATGGAATTTTCCTAAATGGTGGTACCCATAGCTTCCAATACGGTTTCAACACTTGGATGACTTGGGGGTACCCCCATTTTTGGAAACCCCCATATTATGATGTGGGTAAAACAATAATAAACCATACCCCAAATCACCATAAATAGGTGGTATAAACCATTCCCAAATGGCTGGTGCATGGCATTGTTTTACCCACATTAGTTACATATTATATTATACTTATATATTGTCATGTTATGTCATAAATATTAGAGTTATATTATAGTTATATGTTGCAATTCCGAGTAATATATACATAATATGTATATATATACATATTATACTTTTAATATACGTATATTCCGTGAATATTCCATACATATTACATATGAATGTCAACCCCGGATTAATAAACAACAGTTTCTTAATTAGGGGGGTACTCATCCAATAGTCATAATCTGATACTTAAATGGTACCCTCCCAATTAAACAATCTAGGGGTTTATTAATCCAGGGTTGACATTATAGAGTTTCTGGTTACTTGATATATGTAATATATGTCTTCCCAGGTCCCCTCTACCGCAGTGTGCGGACCAAGCCACGTGCGTCCCGTAGCTGCAGCGGATGCCATTCACAAAGCCCAGCGCCGCAAAGCCGCTCTGCTCGGCGAAGGCCACGGCCACCTATCGAAACCAACGGGGATACGTTGGGAAAGGCACCTTTGTAAATGTAATACTGGTTGGTGGTTTCAACCCCTCTGAAAAATATTAGTCAATGGAGTCAATGGGAAGGATTATCCCATATATTTTGGAAAATAAAAAATGTTTGAAACCACCAACCAGTAATAGTTCATGTGTGTTAGATTGTGTTAGTATAATCCCCTTTTTGATACAATATGATACAATAATTCAACCCCATACCCATTTTGCTGAATCCCCATCAACTCCTCGACGCGATTTCAGCCGGCCTCGGCCCTCACACGGCCCTGCTGATCCCGAACCTCTTCAACCTGAAAACATCTGTGTTTTGCACAAAAAAAACTCGAATTCTCTGGGGAAAAGCTATCTGTCCTGAAACTAAGTCCTGAGATAAATTGAATGTTGTTTGATGTTGTTTCAAATCAGCACATATCGGGTGTTTACTACTAATTAGTTGTGCAAAAAAAAGGTTTATATTAAATATATATATATATGTGTAACTTTAAAATATATTAAGACAAGGTGGGGCGACCAAAATGGAATGGCTAACAAAAACTTTGAAACATGCCTATCACGCGCTCAGTTGGATAGTGCCGCCTGATTTCAATCACATCAATGTACAATATCCGTAGTTGAGGCTGATATCTCCCGAAGCGGGCCTTTCAATCGCAAAACATCCTGGCCATGAGCCTCCGGGCTTACTGAGTAAATACATAGAAATCATTACCTCTCGGTGCTTCTTATAACTTTGGTCATGCTGCGCACCTTCATTGGCGCTTGTGTGTGTATGTATATATATATACACCTTATCAAACAAACAAACAACAAACAAGAAAAAGTTGCGCGTGGACTGGTAGCCATGAATCCAAAGAAGGTTTGTGGTTCGTTTAGAGGTCACAACCCATTCAAATGGAAGGCTTGCCGGCCATGACGACCGACCTGACCAATTTCTGACCTTCACGCCGTTGCTGCCTCTTCGCTTCTCGAGGTTCAGTGCAAATAGCAGTACTTAAGCTTCAGTGCATTTGTAATTAGGGGATGGATTCTCTATATATATATATGTGTGAATATATATATATATATGTATATCAAAAAGTATATATATATATAATCATATATGTATAGAATGGGGATTGGACTCTTGGATTTAAACAGAAACATTGCCCTTTACGGATGCACGGATGCCATTTACGGATGTACCAAATCATGGCCGCGATTCCGTATAACGGAACATGCTAAACTGTGTGGGATGAACCATACATACTCCTGTAGCTGCTCATGAATATCATGTTTTCAATTGTTATAGCCTTTCCATGGCGAAAACACCATGTCGGATTTGCTCAAGGGGTTTCCTTAAAGAAATGGGGGGATGCTCCACCGAGATCCCCCACTGCCACATGATTTCCCAGCGTCATCTTAGAGAACTCCTGAGGGCCCAGGAAATTCCAGTGCTTTTGACAGACATGGGGAACTGCTGCCATTTTTGAGGTCGTTTCTGAGTCTGATATTTCACTTAAACATAATTTGAAATATGAGGATCAGAATGATCAGAATCAGAAATCTGGATTTCATATTTCACAATTTCACATATATTTGCACACACAAAAACTGATTCTGATAGTTCACTTCTTGGTGTTTTCCACCGGGATTCCAACTTTTTTTTGGCAAGACTTTTGGCACCAGCAATCCTCGTCCAGGTTAGAGATCATGATGTACTTTATCTATAACCTGGGTAAACTAAACAATTCATTAACAGCAATAATAATAACCATTATATGATCTATATCATGATATGATCTATAACCTGGGTAAATTAACCAATTCCAGTAAATGGGTATTTATAACTAACTAACCAGATATTATCCTCCTATTCCAACATGATATATTTGGTAATTGACCAGCAATTCCAACAGTACTTGGAATGGTCAAAAGACTGGCGCCAGAAAATAAGAGCATTTCTTTGTCCACTGAGAAACAGGCACAATGGGCACAGCAAATTGTAGCCAGATTTGAGGCTTGGAAACCTTCCATCTTTGATTCTCGGGAATCTCAAATGGGTTTGTCTGAAAATAGGGTATATTCCCAATGAAATAGCCATTTAATAGGCATAATGATCATTAACCATTGGGTTTAGGGGTACACTATTTTCAGACACACCCAAATACTTGGTGCTCACTTTGAGTGCACCTAGAGGGCCTTGCATAGAAGGATCAATGTTGTACCGGATGACCATGGATCAGTCCAGTCTAGGTGACGTGGGGGTCGAGTCCTCTGGGCCTCGTGTCGACCTGTCGTTTTGCTTTAGTTGTGGCCTGTCGTTATACCGTTTGGGCTTTCGGCTTAAAATGATCCAACATGCTGAGACATCCTTAAATTGAGTATTGTTGTGGGCCCTGCTGGAATGGCAGATTCATGTGGGAAAAAGCAAAAGAAGGAAACGCCAGATCCCATTCTCATGTAACTTGCGGCGGCTATCTACTCAGCCACACATCACAGCAAGGCTACGCTGGCAGCAAATCTCACTCTGCAAATTCACAAACAGGTGGAAATAATGATTACTCAGCAGCACCCATATATATATATACATACGTATATATATATATATGTATACTATATAGATATAGCACAAGAATGCACAAGACATATCTAACCTGTAGTGCCCACAATTCTTGGTACATGTGTCATGTGGCTCCTTTCACTGTGACCATGGGCAACCTTAGATTTAGTTGTAGTATGTTGTAGTAAATTAGCCAACTCACCAATTGGACCCCGCTCCCTCTGCTTCAAACCACCATTTTTGATGGTCATATTCTTACCCAACTGTACCCAGCTCACCACCCCTTCAGTGGTTGTTCAATGCTGTTCAATGCGCATGTGTGGTCAGTTACAGTAACCCAATGATAACCCCGATTTTCTTGGTTTCACCAGCCCGTGAAAATATCAGTTGATTTCCCCAGTTAGGTTGAAGTATACCCCCATATGGCAGTGTGTCAAAACCTTATACCCCTGGTGAACATCAAAATAGCTGGTAAATGGATGTTCATCCCACTAAAAATGGTATTAATAGGTATTGACCCATACCCATATATTGCTTGTAGAATCCCAAATCTGGACATTTCCCACATTCATCATCGATCTATGGATTGTTTTTTTTTCCCAGTACGGTCAATCTTATCGCAGGACCGCCAAAAGCTAACATAATGTGGATGGAAAAAATCCTGCACCACCTTGGACGGTTGAAACCCGATAAATAAGTATAAATCATGGGATAAACCATCTATCAACTGGTGCAGGATTTCTTCCATCCACACCATTTTCCTGACGCAACCTGTGCAACCCCACATTGTGATGGTTAAACGGCCAACTGTTGATGACTTTATGGTCCCCCACATGTTTGCTGGTCCCAAATCTGTTGGGAAATTCCACCAAATGATTGTGATGTTCACACTCCCTAATCTGTTGGTTAAACCACCATTAATACGCAATTATTTTGATGGTGCAATCTCATATTCGGCAGCGTCAAAAGAGGCTACATGTGGCATCATCACCCATCCCAGCATGGGAATCCAAGCACATGCATCCCCCAAAGCCTCGGTATGTCATTCATCTAACTTCACCATGGCACATATGTTGAAACGTGTTGACCATGTTTTAACATGTTTTACTGCTTCGTGGTTTGGAACATCTATTTGTTTCTCCATTCAGTTGGACTGACTTTCACTCCATCATTTTTCAGAGGGGTAGGGCTCAAAACCACCAACCAGTTGAACTGTCATTCAGCCATTTTCGGCGAAAAACTCCCCATGAAACCATTGATTCACCCACCGGGTCCTGAAAGCCTTGCACCGTGAGTGTTTCATTGTTGAAGGTCACCTGCACGTTGGAACTGGTACAGGCCTTGGCATGGTGATGATGGGCCGTCCTGTCAGTTGGGAATCGGATTTTTGGTGGTGCCCCAAGTCGTGAAAAACGAAGAAAAATGGTGGTTTAACCAACAAACATGGTGATTTAGTGGGATTTATGTCTGATTTATGTTAGCCAAGTTGGTTTAAGTTGGTGTATAACTGACATAACTTGGGGTTATGGATGTTTATGGTAGATATATTTACAGTAAACCAATGTAAACCGGGTTGATTAAAAAAAAAAGTGAGGGGGCAGCACCTTTTTGAGGTCCCTCGAGGATAGAACCATTTTCCAGGATGTCATAGATGATAGATGATGACAGTTACCTTATCATTCCATCAGCAGCGCAATGTTTTTTTTCAATTTTGCCCTTATGTTTTTGAACTATCCGACCCACACCAGACCCCACTATTCCCATTATGATGGTTGAAATGCCCATACATCTCATTAATATAACTGCCCACTACTCCATTCATATACCACTTATAGTATTTAGAGCTAATACTCCATCAATATCCCATTGTACATTTGTATGGGACATACTTTATAGTGAAATGGGACATAATATATCATTATTCCATTCCATGCCATTTATAGGTAATATTCCAATAATATATTTCCATTCTTCCGATGATCGACGCGCCGTTCCAGGTGACCCTGCAGCAGCATCAAAGGCGCGTGAACGCATCATCCTCAAGGCGCAACAAGGGCTTCAAACCAACGCTGAAAGGTGGAACTATGTGGGAAATCTAGGGTTGATGTTTGATAGGTAAGTTGGTAAACATCACTATTAAATACTATTCATACTAGTTATCAAATTTATGGTGCGTACATCTATACTTAGATGGACGCACAAAACTATTTGTGTTTGGGGGACCCCACCACATCATCTTCGAGGTGTGTGTGTGTGTGGGTGGGTATCATGCTGATGTCGGGGTGGACATTGCAACAAATGGTGTATGAACGGATCATGCTTTGAAACAAAATGAACACATAGAACCAAACAGCATTTATTAACAGCCACACAAGCCTGATACTTCTGATATGAAGGTTTTCAAAGACATCCATTGCTTTGACCCACCAAAAACGTCACCATCCCCGACCACGCTGGTGCATCAATGTGGGATACAAGCAACACCAGCAACGATATATATATATTGTGCTACCCCCCAAAGACCTACCTACTTTTGATCTTTGGGGTAGCACATGTCCTTGACATCCTCTTTCTTGCTGCTTATATTATCACATGATGTCGCATCATAGAAGGAAAGTACCCTTTCAGATGTCAAAAAATACACACATATACATATATATATGATTATATTTATAGATATATATATATATGATTATATATATAATTATATATATATATGTGCGTGCACACATGTACTTGGTTACTGCATTGTGACCTTAGCAGGTCGTTGAAGATCAAACATGTATGAAAAAGGCATGGCACTGTGAGCAAATGCAAAGATTTCACATGGTGTTCATTTCTTTGTCTTGGGTTGCTGCAACATTTCACCCCAAATCTGAATAATTTTTCTTGTCTTTATTTGAATGTTTTTGAAGGGACTTTGTCAGGAAGCTTTTGGTAATATATTTTTTTTCCAAAGAGGAATGCTGCACAGTTTGAAAGTCTCTTTGAAGAGTATTGCCCACTGGGCTAGTGCTACATCCTCTTATGCAAATGAACATAATAGTCATGATACAACACTGTTGAAGAAATCAATATACGATTCAAAACACAGTAATGAACCCAATAACAAATCTATACCAAGTCGTGCTGCGCATTTCAGAGGAATGTTCCACCATGTTTCTGTCTTTTCCCAAGGAATACTACGCCCTTGTTTCAATCTAGGCGCGCCATCAAAGTACTACTGCATCTAGAGGAGCATTCTATATAGTTTAAACAACACTACAGTGTTTAAAACTACACAACGCTATTTTCCAGACATGCATTCACTTCTACGCTTCTGAAAGAGAATAATAAGAGAATACTATTTCAAGAGAGTGCTACATCCATGCAGGGACTTTTTTGAAACTAAGGTTTTTTCGAAGTACGACTGCATCTATTGAGGCATTATATTATGACAAAACAATGCTACGATTTCTTGAAGGAATGGAATGCCCCATCATGTTTGAGGAATATGTCACATGTCACTCTGTTCCATGAATCATTGCAAAAAAATGCTACAATACATATTTTCTAGATATTTTGCTGTTTTCAATGAATACTGCATAGACCAAGAGAACGTCCTATTAAAGAAACGCATTGTTTCTTCAAAGGGACCTCACATGTTTGTTGCCATTTTCCAAGCAATCCTACGCCCGTGAAAAAGGGGTGCCAAGCATCTCCAGCACCCCTAGAATAATTTCTCCCCTGGGGAAGGGAAAGCCTACAAAATCGCACTCAACCTGGCCCTCTCCTAGACATTTTTGAAACCTTGCGTGCTTCCCCCCATTTCTTCCATATTCCCTTCATTGCCATCCAATGAACTCTCGAGAGAAAGTACTGTGAGAGAAAGGTGGTCCGTTGGACACTAGTTGTGCTTGCAAGTACACTGCAGAAAAAGGTTGGCATCAATTGCCCAAACTGCATGATGCCTCAAACAACTGCAATTGGCATTTCCTGCAAAAGGCTTTCAGGCAAACACCGCCAAGCTAGGAATGGCTTTTGGAAGGGCCAGGCCAGGTATAGATGCTTTAAGATGTTTTAAGTTTATATGAACTTATTCCAAAACATAATTATTCCAGGGTATGTTTAAGATGATTTTGAAATTCAAACATGCAGAATCGTAGACCCACCCCTTGAGGAAATTATTCAAGGGAAATTATTCCAAAATAATTATTCCATAATCTAGTTGATACCCTGGAATAATTGTTCAAGGGATGGGTCGTATTGCATCTATTCAAGAATACTAGATTTTAACACTGTTACATTTAGTTTTCTGAAAGAAATATGCACAATTTCCAGACATAGTGTGAAAGAATACAACACTACTTCAAAAGAGTGCTGCATCCACTCAAGGACTTCCGAATGCAATACTTGTTCAAAATACTACTGCATCTATCTATTTGAAAAACAATAGTAAACTATTGTAAAGAATATTTCATCATGTTATGCAATATGTGCGGCACTCTTTCAATCAGTACAACATCCATTCAAGGAACTTTGACAGGTAAGACTCTTTCAAGGTATTACTGCATCTATTGACGCATTCTATTACAAAGAAACAGCACATGCATTTACAATATGACCCCTAATTTCATCCCTGTGTCCGATACGGTTTCATTGGAGTACTGCATCCATTCAAGGACTTTCTTTGAAACTAAGACTTTTCCTAAATACGACTGCCTCTGTTGAAGCATTCTATTACAAAGCAATGTTACGTTCTCAAAGAAATACCGCACCATTCCCCAAAAGTGTAAGTTTCGCAGTTTATCAGTTATTGGTCTATCCGGAAAGGTTTGTGGCAAAAACAACGATTTTTGAGGGATGCCTCAATGCATGGGTACACAGTGACTCAAAAATAATCTTCAATCCAGCCTAGCAAGATTCAAGAT
Organism: Cladocopium goreaui; assembly: GCA_947184155.2. Classification (NCBI taxonomy): domain Eukaryota; class Dinophyceae; order Suessiales; family Symbiodiniaceae; genus Cladocopium; species Cladocopium goreaui. The sequence continues at coordinate 222,622 of CAMXCT020006581.1, read as the reverse complement.
TCGAGCTTCAAGGCTCAGAAAAAACTTCTTGAATCCAAATCCAACCTCTCTGAATTCAAGATTCAAGACTGAAGCCCCCTTGGATTCAAGAAGTTGTTTTTTTCTGGATCTTGAATCTTGAATCTTGAGTCCGAGGTAGTCTGGGAAGGGTGGGATGGCAACAAAGGGCCAAAAAATGCATTTTTTGACATCCAAAAAATGCTCTAAGTTTCGAAGTCAAACATATTCAAAAAAACACTGCAAATACCAGCTAATCTGCTAAAAAGGTAGGTCTTGGGGTACCATTAAAATATATATATATGATTATATATGTATAATACATATTGTGATGAACCCATATATATATATATATACATATAACATCGATGTACTAGCTGAAGGTCTGAGACTGACTTTTCTGATGTGTGTTGAAGGAGACTGCCACTCACACCAAGCCGTGTGCACTTATCTGAAAAGCAATATCAACCAATATTGTTAGATTCAAACGTGATTGTTCTGACACACTATGCACCAGGCGGTGATGCATAATTATCCATTACTATCACCTCACTATCCCTTACTAACCCATATTATTAGTTAATATGATTTATCAATATTTATCACCTAATCAACCCGGCCACTTCGTGCCCGAACGACAGGTGTGCCGCGTCGATTTTGATCAAGCCAAAGAGCGGCAAGTCCTTAGCCAATAAGCCAGGCAAGGATTCATCCTATGGAAAAACCTACTGCGAAACCATGGAATTCCAACAGTCTTGTGGGTCTTTTATATTGGATCTAAAGGATTTTAAAGGTGTATTCCTACTGGAGTCAGCTGAATGATTGGCCAAAGAAACAACCATCAAAACTAGGAACTGAAAGGGTGCAAAGTCGAATCAAATCTTAGACTAAGCTCGTTGCATTGAATACGGGTGTGTCCAAAACTAGGGCATAATATCACCAAAAAATGCAATGTTTCTTGGATTTGCTTAAGGAACCACACAAAAAAAAACGTATGAATTCCCAAACAACTGTAGATTTCCCATTGGGAAAACAAACATCATCTTCAGCAAATCCATGTTTATTTGGGAAGCTATTTGAATTTTAGGATTGGTCTGGTGGTAAAGCCATTGCCTTGACCTCCCGTTTGCTCACAACAAGAGTTCGGCATACCCCGAGGTCATCAAACATGGCAATTGGCAATGGAAAATCATCAAAAAACATGGGCGGGATATTTCCATTGCCATGTTTGACTAACGGAGTGAAATACCAGGGTTCTCCCATGCGCTGAAAATTCACCATCTTCGATCTACCATGAATTGAATGTTTATGGAGGCCGGCGACCTTTTTATCCCATCCCACTTCACCATGCTGATTTCAGCGGTACGGTACGTCACCGCAAAATGGTTACAACTTTTTCAGTGCCAAGTTGGCGACATGTTCTGCCTGCGATGATCAAACATGACCTGGACAAAAACTCCAAGGTTCACTGACGACCTTGGGCCCCCCACGGGCTTGAAGGTGACCTTCACCTAAGGTCAACGGATCCAACGGTGACCATACCACACTTAGAAACCTATGCTATCCCCCTGAAAATAAACATTTTGCGGGTTGGAAGACGACATTTTGAACGACATCCCGAATTCACATTTACCCTCTGGTAATTTAACAGTTTGCTATTGAAAATGAACCATTTATAGTGAGTTTCCCCATTAAACATGGTGATTTTCCATAGCTATGTTACTTTACCATAGGGTACATTTACTGACTCTCTGACTGTCTGTTGGGATGGCACTGAACCACTGGAGCCCGCACTGAACCTCGTTGGACCTCCGGCCTCGCAAAACAGATGCACCAGATTGGAAGAGGTTGGTGCACCAAATGATGAGTTTCTCTTCATTTTTTCTAGTCATCAAAGATCAACAAATTCTTGTAGCATCCAGGATATGGATCAAAAGCATAACTTCGAAATGTGGAGTCATTAGATAGAATATTAGATTACATGATTAATTAGATATATTAGAATATATTAGATTCGTTCCTCCATGGATCCAACGAACGTAGATAATCCATGATAATCCATGATAATCCCATACCAAGATTGACTATTTTGGATTAGTTTCTACTCATCTAAGATTGACCTAGTCCCATTCTGAATGTTCTTATCTTCGTTTATCTTCAAAAAAAAACAATGCCATTCCCATCTCAAAATTGCCAGATCTCTGGTTGCATCCCTATCCCTCAATCCAATACTTCCCCTGCGAGCTATGGCCCGAGTTATACCAGTTATTTTTGTATTACCCCATTTATGGAATGTACTGGAATTGCCAGTTATTTCTATAGTGAATACATGTGAATACCAGTTATATGTATAATCCCATAGAAATAACCAGTTCTTTCACCAGTTATAACTCACCATTTATTTCTAATTGGAATTTCGCCATATCTGCAGATACACACCAAAGGGGTATGATTCGTGGCCCCCGAACGGAAGAGGTGAGAGCTCGTGTGGAAATTGGATCGCCATGTTATCCTCCCAGCCTCGGTTGCTTCATGGCTCCATGGTCAGCAAACCTGGAATAACCTGGAATAACCCATGTCGAAGTACATCTGTTACAATGAAGCAGACCCTATTGGGAGTCATTCTTCGGGATTACCCATGTTTGGGATGATGTCATAAGACACCCGGAAAGAATAAATAAATGGATTGTCCCAATAACTGTATCATTCAAGCTCTGGGTTTGGGTTGGGGTACACAGCAATAGAATTGAGTAGAACTGCCTACTGCTAATCATCGTCAGCGTCTGTGACTCTTGAAACATCCTAAACCATTTTGCCCGGGACTCATGTGAGTCACATCTGGATGATGTGGCCAACATCTGGCCAACTTGGCCATAAATGCAATCCGACCTACCTTTGGAACCCCAAATCACCAACAAATCCTGGAGGGTGTGACCGCGTGACCCGACACATAGCATATATAAATTAAATATATTATATTTATATTATATTATATTCATATCATCATGTCCTCATGTATGAAACGCAACTAACACACAAACATAAAAAAAAAAAACAGAGGTAAGTTTCAGAAAAGGACGACCGACGCGTTGAGGCCACGCCGCGTTGGTAGAAGCGTTGTTGGGTCCCAGGGTCATCCACTGTGACCTGTGGGTGTAGAACCACAGATAACATGGGTTTGCATAATCTAAATAGCTGTAGCGTAAGTACATTGAAGCAAAAAAAAACGGGGGAATATGTAATTGAAACTCAACAACATGGATCTATAATGGGTACACATGGGTATGTTACTATTGCGTGGGGATACATGGATATAAGCCCCATCGGCAGACCCGAACCTCCGAGGCTCAAATGGAAATTGATTGTCCATATGCCTGGATCAATCTTAATAAACACGAAAATCTGAACGAAGCAATCCTTTACCTCGTGACGTCACGGTGGTGAGATCGTGAAAAAATCCACCCATTAACTAGTTCGATGTATCTAGCAAAACTGGTTGGTGGTTTTAACCATCTTGAAACATATTAGTCAGTTGGGATGATTACTCCCAATATATGGAAAAATAATCCATTCATGTTCCAAACCACCAACCTGTATCACTATTGGAGTTAAAGCAACAAACAGCAATTTCGTCCGTTACCCCAGCCCCCCGGCTTTGAAAAGTGGTAAATCAACTGCAAGAAAGGCCAAGTACAAGGTGGGTCCCGCTAGTTCTAAGTTGGTTTTTACAAATGAGGCTTTCCAAATATGTGGATACCCCAATAGCTGGATGGCTTACAATGGACAATCCCATCAAAATAGATGATTTGTGGGTACCCCCCATGACTTAAGGAAACCTCCATGTTTCGTAGTAATGACCCTCAACATCCCTTAACCCAAACGTTGACCAACTTAGCTATGGTAAACGGAGGACCCACCTCGATATGGGGCACCCCCGCCGCTCCTCGAAGGACGTGCTAAAGACGTTGGTGGCTTTGGCGCCAATGCCATTTCGCCTGCCCGTGAAGCGGATCTGACGTTCGGCGACGTTCGGGGCGACGTGTCACGTGAATTCACCGCAAGCGTGTCACGGGAGCTTGGGAGGAAGGGAATTTGATTGTGGGTCAGAAAGTGAGAACATGAATATGATATAATATGATACAAAATGTATAACATGTATAATATGTATGTGGATTTGATATTTGTTATACATATGTTATGTTATTAGCAATTCACAGCAGGGACAAATCTTGGATGTCCTGGGTAAACCCGGTGGCTTACCAGCACAAGGGGGAACCATATGTTGGTCAGAAAATGAGAATTCATGAGAATTCGGACAAGATCAATTTCAAGGACCCTAATTTAGGAAATCATCTGAAGGGGCAGTGAAAACCCACCGCCAAAGAATGGCAGTTTCAAACAGGACCATCATCACTTGTTGACGTTTCATTGCATGTTTTGGAAAGATGCCTGAGGCCACTATAGGCCACTATAGGCCACTCAAAGAGTTTCTAAAATTGGGGCTGACAAGAGATTCACCGAATCATGCTTGGAGGATCATCACGCATGATAGCTGCCTAGGTTCAATGGATTGGTTTAATGGAAAATCTACAGGAAACCATAGATTTTCCCATTAAATATGGGGTTTTCCTGTAAATTTTCCCTTAAACCAATCCATTGAGAGGTGCAATCCGTTGATACACTGGGTAAATTCACTTATGGGAATCACAAACCAGGGATATTTACCAAGTAGCCAATCGATTCCGGTGTCATGCGGATTCTCTCAGACTCGCTTAAAGGAAGTTTGTTTTTCTTCTAGTAGATCATCCTGCATCATCAGTACTAATGTGGTTGAGTCCTAGTCAAAATCCATATCCCATGCACTCCGTGACTAAGAATCAGAAAAACAAATCCAAAAGCATCCCCGAAAAAGGGGTTTCAGGCTCTGGCTTCACCAATGATTATGTGCCACGATCAAAACATGATATATGAGGGTATGGTCATCCCACTATCACTAGGGATTCCTTACAAGGAGTATATTAACCCTTGTACTGGGGGAATGACCATCCCTCAATATGGGTATGTGATGATACATGGTCCTTCCGATTCGAGTTGGTTATATCACATACCTGGTTGGTGGTATACCTACCCCTCTGAAAAATATGACTTCGTCAGTTGGGATGATGACATTCCCAATATATGGAAAATAATCCATTCATGTTCCAAACCACCAACCAGCAAATCATATTCCGATGAACATCCAATGAAACTTGGAACCCCGATGCTTCAGTGTATAGTTTAACTTTCACATCTTTAACCCATGGCCACCATGGCCCATTGCTGTTGCCTGGCCCCCATCCAAACACCAACCGGGCCCCGGTGTCGTTGAAGTTTTCACCGCTCATGAACTCACCAAAGACCATGCTGGGCACCTTGCGTTGGGCTGCAGTTCCCCTACAAAACCATGGTTTCTGGGGAAGTGTCTCCTGTTTAATATCAGGAGGAACATCCAAAAACACTGGGACAAACTGCACATGTCCAGGATCATGGCTTTCATCTTGCAACGCACAGCTTAGCAACCTGTGCGTTGAATGTTACAAGATCACCATCACCACCACCACAGCCACCACCACCACCACCAGCATCATCATCATCATCATCATCATCAGCATCAGCATCAGCATCAGCATCAACACGAACATCTACAGAAAAAAAAAATAGACATGTTTGGAGAAGGTACTTGACCCCTACATCATACCCCAGAAACTTCCTTCCAGAAGCTACGGCTGGATCGGGAAAAAATGTCTATCTGGTCTATCTGATTCAATTGTCACTGCATAGATCGTTGTGGGATGAAGAACAAAACTTTGATCCACCGCATTGAAACAGTCATTTCCCTACACAGCTGGGGAACAACTCCTGTATGACTCTGGGATCTTGTTTTGTTTTTCATCACTAAAAATCGGCATGGCAAAAGAGTTCATATGTAACTCGAACTTTGCCATGGTCATTCATGTTTCAAGATTGCTCATCGAAGGTTGTGATATGTTGTGATCACTTGCCGAAATGGAGGAACTGAGATTGATCCAACACATACCCTCTGGTAAACATACAAAAAACATCAAAAAACATGGCCCAGTCGAATTTTTTGCTTTACCCAGCTACATAGCATGGTGGATCTTTCCATAGTTGTGTAAACGTTTACCAGAGAGTATGTATATCAATATCAATCATCAATCATCATTTCTGGGTGTTATACAATCACCATCTCATGTCATATGACCTATATATCAATACTATGGTGATACTATGGTTTTCTAACATCAAACACCCGGGCCCAATAGCTCCATCCTGGGGCCCCCTTGCATAGAGTCCAGACCTCACATCAGTCGCTGTCTGACCAGCCATTTGAATATATGACCCTCTGGTAAATTAACATAGACCCATTGGTTTCCATTTAAACTAGGCTATTTTCAGGGTCTATGTTAATTTACCAAAGGGTACATAACGCCGAAATGAACAACAAGGAGAAAATCATGATGTGAGAAATTGGGTTCCCAATTTGAACCAAAATAGAAAGATCAACTATCATCAACTATCAAGTTGTCCAAACATAGGTATAATTCAAGTCCACTGATTAGAGTACAGTATATAATCATCATCACAATGTAAAAAAAGTTCTTTTGGGGTATTAGCCCATATTAACCCATATTAACCCATCATTAAGCCATATTAAACATCATTACATCTACAATTAATAGTAGACACCACATGTAGCCACCAAGACAGAAGAATTGGAAACCTGGAATGGGAACACATCATCCACAAGATCCACTTGAAATGTGTCTTTCCATCTTTTTGCGGGTACCCTCTGGTAATGACTAACATAATAGCTATTGAAAATGGCCATTTATAGTGAGTTTTCCCATTAAAAATGGTGATTTTCCATAGTTATGTTAGTTTACCAGAGGGTACCCTTATTGTAGATTCTCCAAATAGCCATATAGTGCTGCATATTATCCTGGTTGGTGGTATACCTACCCCTCTGAAAAATATGACTTCGTCAGTTGAGATGATGACATTCCCAATATATGGAAACATAATCCATTCATGTTCCAAACCACCAACCAGTATCTATGTTTGGTTTCTCCATATGGTCATTTTTTGGGGTACCCTATTTATATTCCATATAGCCATATTAGTGCTCCAAATACCATCTGAGCAGGTAAACCCCCAGAACCAACTCTTAATGCAGTCTTTTTAAAGCTGCGGGCGGAGAACGGGGGCGCAACAAACTAGAAGTGCCAATATGGTGGACAATGGTTGTTTGTGTAGTTTATTGGTCAAATAGTCAAAAGAAAAGGATTTGATCCATAAATTCGGCCTCGAACACTTCTTGTATCATAATTGATCATCGATAAATATAGATAATCAATGGTAATCATCAATTGGATTATAAACAATCACTCATGTGATTGGTTTACATCCCAATTTTGATTATCCTACAAATTGTAGTATATCACAATTAGGGGTATGTAAAATTCGGATATATGTAAATTGAGATATTACATGTTGATATCCCTACTACATGTATTTCAGTGTTTAATTAATATTTAATGGGGGTATCAAAGTTAATATCTCAATTTCCACATATCCCAGTTCTGTTAATGAGCATTATATAGATATCAACATATCCCAATTCCGTGTATATATATACATACACAAATTGTGATCATAGTTCTATATATATATTGTCTGAAAAGGAGTAATTCCAATTCTGATGGATTAGTCTAGTTTAGTACATATATATAACTATCTATAATTATCAATACACCATAGTGGCCATATACAAAGTATAATAAATATACCATGGCCATGGGGATAGTTATATATAGTGGCCATATATATATAACTATCTATAACTATTTTCAACTATCTATAACTATATCTACAACTAACTACAATTATCTATATCATTGAGAACATAACTATCTATAACTATTATATCTATCTACAACTATCTATTAAATATCTATATATATATAAGTAAACAAAATTGAGAACATAACTATCTACAACTATCTAGTATAATTGAGAACATAAATATCTACTATAGTTATCTACAACTATCTAGTATAACTATCTATTATATGTACATCCCCGGTAGAACATGGCCATTGTTGGCGATCAAGTGGCTGGTGGATCTCCACCGGGATGGCGCCGCCATCGTTCCAGACGCTGATCTCGCTGGTCTGGCGGACGAAAAGTTGGTCGTGGAAGATCGGCTTTAAAAACATAACTAGCTGGTGCCCCAGTTCGGAATCGCTAAGTTGGTGAATAATTCCAATCACTATGGTTTATGGTAGATATATTGACATACTTAGCTAGATATATAACTAGCTGGTGCACCATAACTAGGGTTGATTAGGGGGTTATATCTATAGTTAATGGGGATTGTAAAGCAACAAACATAACTATGGGGGCACCACCTTGTAGCTGGTGCCCCAGTGAGCTAAATCGCGTTCAGTTGGTGAATAATTCCAATTTCACTATGGTTTATGGATGTTTATAGTAGATATATTGACATACTTAGCTATGGAAAACTAACATAGCCGTGGAAAACCACCAGTTTTGGTGCCCCAGTGAGCTAAATCGCGTTCAGTTGGTGCACATAACTCCAATGACTCACGAACTGGTTTATGGTAGATATATTGACATACCATTCCTAGGGTTTATAAACCAAACTTATAGCTGGGGGGCACCACATTGTACCCATGGAATCAGCAGAGGTTTTTAAATGGACAATGCCCTGCAAATGTTCATTCATTAGTGTGAATATGGTTTATTACAGTGACACCTCGGGCACTCATGCCAACCATTGCCAACCCTTCCTGGATGCCCCATACACAATTTTCATACGGATGCATAGACAAACCACAAAAAGGGAGACTTTGGTGAAAACCAATCCCAAAATATACCCCTATGGTAAACTAACATAGCTATGGAAAATCACAATTTTTAATGGGTAAATCAACCATAAATGGTCCATTTTCAATAGCAATGTTAGTCATTACCAGAGGGTATGGTGAATGTGTCTCCTATCTGTTTGGGGTTGCTATACCTCGGTTCATGCTCAATACTATTCCCCAAAGATAAAATATGTTCAATGCTGTTCTCTTCCATTTCTTCCATTTTTTTGAACAAAAATGTAAATATTCTTATTGTTAGTGGATTTCCCATTGGGAAAATCAACAATCATCTCCAGTCTCCAAATCCAAGGAAATTGATATTATCATCCCATGACAATATCCGAGTATGTCCATTCATTACCCATAGGATCCATGTATGGTATATATGGTAACATTTACTATCAATATATCCCCAATGTTAGCATATATACCATACATGGATCCTATGGGTTATGGCATATTATTCCATGCGATTGGGTTGACCATATTACCTCTCCCTTGCGCTGCCGAAAAACAACAGCGATCGATTTTTCAGCACGCGCCGCTCGCGCCGCAACACTGGGGTCTGTCCCCCATGCGCACCGTTGACGTGCCGTTGCAAGTCCTCTGCGGTGACGAAACCGCGGCCACAAGCGCATGAGAAGGGATACCTGCAGCCACGAAGGCATGGCATACCTAGACCCTCCAAGTACCAATCAAAATGGATAAAAATTGTGTTGTACCACGTAATTGTAGTACTTTTACAATTTTTGGGAGGTACTTGGAGGGTCTAGGTATCCCAATACACCCAAATTATAATATCATTTTTTAGGAGTTACAACCTGCTTGCTAACCTCTGAGATAAATCTGGCGACATCTAACCAGAGTTTCACGCCCATGTCCTCAATGCATGGTGGTATATGTGCTTACATTTGGTAAAATTCCTTATGATAGAACATATCATGAAAATGGATGAAAATGGAACATCTGGAAACTCCCTGAAAACGAACAAGGGCAGAAGTCAGCCATTCTTCAGTAGTTGAACCAAATGGACACAGCACATATTTGGCTGAATGACTTCTGATATTTGGCTGTGACATGGATGCAACAACATGATGGCTGGACGGGGGGGGTTAGCCCCGTTTTTACTGGGTTGCTTTTGGGGTTGGGGGGGGTGGGGTGGGATGTCAACGTTCATGTTACGCTGATGATGTTACGCTGATCATCTGGGGTTGGGGTGGGGTGGGGTGGGATGTTAACGTTCATGTTACGCTGATGATGTTACGCTGATCATCTGGGGTTGGGGTGGGGTGGGGTGGGATGTTAACGTTCATGTTACGCTGATGATGTTACGCTGATCATCTGGGGTTGGGGTGGGGTGGGGTGGGATGTTAACGTTCATGTTACGCTGATGATGTTACGCTGATCATCTGGGGTTGGGGTGGGGTGGGGTGGGATGTTAACGTTCATGTTACGCTGATGATGTTACGCTGATCATCTGGGGTTGGGGAGGGGTGGGGTGGGATGTTAACGTTCATGTTACGCTGATGATGTTACGCTGATCATCTGGGGTTGGGGTGGGGTGGGGTGGGATGTTAACGTTCATGTTACGCTGATGATGTTACGCTGATCATCTGGGGTTGGGGTGGGGTGGGGTGGGATGTTAACGTTCATGTTACGCTGATGATGTTACGCTGATCATCTGGGGTTGGGGAGGGGTGGGGTGGGATGTTAACGTTCATGTTACGCTGATGATGTTACGCTGATCATCTGGGGTTGGGGAGGGGTGGGGTGGGATGTTAACGTTCATGTTACGCTGATGATGTTACGCTGATCATCTGGGGTTGGGGGGGGTTGCTACGCTCAGAAGGTCTTGGGGGCAGTGTGTGTGCACTTGCTTTCGATGTTGATGGTACGCGAAGAACGTATTTGGGGTTGGGGGGGTTGGGTCTGTGTTAACTGTATGATATATTTACTGTATTATATAATTATATATTTACTGAATAATATATACTTGTCAGGATGATTTGTTTATGTAAATTTCACCGGTCATGTCTGCCTGCTACCTGCGCTGCAGGTACGCATCTCAGATGTTGGGGCTGGGCTGCATTGGTGTGTCAGGGCTGGTTGGAGTTCTTGGTTGCGTGAGAGTTCGTCAAGTTTGCTTAGACATATAAGTTTCCAAAAGTAGTTCGTAGTTACATGGTTCAAACGCAAGAAAGGGTTTAACGCGAATATCATGGGAATGTCATGCTTGTCTAGCACAGCTTTGCTTGTGTAGCTCGCTGCTGGGCTCTGTTTCCATGGATCCGCTTCTGTATGGTGTTACATTGTTAATTCTCCTCCGCGCAGCTCATGAAAAGTTTCCACCTGTCTGTGTTCTTTGGTCCTTCTTGAGCACGGAAGAACTGTGGGATGTTCACTACATCTTAGCGTTGAAATGGCATGGGGATGCTGGAGCTGAGACCACCTTTGCTGCAGTGGAACGAGTGTATCATTGGACGAGCCTTCGCCAGGGTTTGTCGGTTCTCAAGGAAATTTGGTTTCGTTATGTGAAAGAACATAGGCCTCTGCCAGTGAAAGTTCTTCAACAAGGTGAATGGTTGCAGAAGCGGCTACGTGGAACAATGCCGCAGAGCTTTTCTGACTCAGAGTTGGCTGAACCTTGGGACTTTCAATGTGAAATGATGTTGCAAAATTTGCTGGAATCTGGGCAGCCCATTGAGCCGCTTTCGACTGCAGGACGCAGAACTCTTGAACATCCACCCTCCGTGATTCCTGTTTCTGAGTTCGGTTTTAGTTTTTTTCTTGACATCTTACTTTTCTTCCTTAGATGACCTCGTTATCATTTCTTGTCGGATGCCGAAATAGACGAAATAGACTTTGTACTGTCATGTTCGTGACGTTCAAACTGTTGTATCCTAGGTCTGTGAGAGCCCGGAGATTCGAAGAATGTTGGCTCCTACGTTGACTTTGGAATCGGAATCCGAAAGTCAAGATGCTGAAGGAGATGCATCGTCAGCTAAATCGGAAAGTTTGTCGCCACCGCGCTTCCAAGGTGGAAAGATTATCGATAGTCCTATAGCTTTGCGACAAAAACTCGATTATCTTTTGAAGCACTCTGTGAATGCCCCGCTTCTTGGTTTGTTTTTCGAATTGTTTTCCAAGGATTTGTACTGTCAATTCTTTCCCTGATGCATTCATTTGCATTTGAGAATGATGAATCTCAGGTTGCCCTCAGCTTCTGCTGCCGAGCTCACTCACTCATCTTCGGCTGCGTCTTCGTCTGGCGGCCCTATGTCGATGCTGCAGCGGGCTGCGCTCTTTGAGGACCGTGTCAAACCGGTCGCAGATGAAGATGGAGCGACCTCCCTGCCTGACACAAAATGGGGTAGATGCATGCGGGCAGACTGTGGATATGCTTTGTCGCCGCACCTTTATGCTTCTGGTCAATTTGCAGGACAGATTCGCTTGCTTTGCAATAGGTTCAAGAAAGTGCAAGATGGTAAAAGAATGTGTTTTTTTTCCGCTCCTGTTCCGAAAGACAAATGGTCGGAGCTGCCCAAGTTCATGAGAAACAAGTATGCAGAACTCCCTGCCAGTTTGCGCCGAAACACTGAGCGCGATGTGTGAAGAACTTTGTGCCAATCGGAAAAAGAGCTGCTGCTGCGGTTTGTTTGCTGAGAGATCTTTGCACCTGATGAAGAATGAAGCATGAAGTTTCCGCAGAATGAAATGGCCTGTCAATCGCGAATATCATGGGAATCAATTCAAACCACTTGGCCATGACTCTGATACCTTGACTGCAGACACACCTTGCACGTTTCTCCCAGTCGCCAGAATTTGGTTGGTGAAGTTGTGGGTGCCATGTGTTTCACTAGGTGTGAGGTTTTTTTGAGCAAGCCAGTGGCCATTTTCCACTCATGTCACGTCTTTTTTGCAAAGCCTTTTTAGGTCCGAGTTTCACACAGGGAACGTCCAATGAAAAAATCCCTCGGACATGATAGATATCCCTCTGGGCGCAAACGACCTCCGAGTCGCACCATCGCTACGAGTTCTGGTGTCAACAGAGAATTTCACAAGAAGGGTCTCAGCTATTCTCCCGGAATCCGTGGGAAATTCAAAAAGTACCGTGCTTTGCGAGGTCTCAAGCAGATTGACTTTGCATCCTTAGCCTTGTGGTCTGAAATGCGGTGCAAAAAATACCTGGAAGCCAAAGGTTTCTTCGGGGTGCAGTGGGGACGTCAGTGCTGGAGATGTCAAGCATCCTTGAACCAGCTTCAACAAGATCCTGCCTTACTGCGTTGTTCGAACCGTTCTTGTCCAGCACTGCGACCTCGCATCTTGGTATGGTTTCATTTTTTTGGATCCATCGCAAATGATATACGCATGTTCACCTAGTCTTCGACTTGTGCGTTTTTCAGTTGTGGCCGTTCTTGCCTGTAGGTATCAATTGGAAATTTGGCTACACACCCTTCATCAACCGACTGAGAGGTGGACATGAACCAGACATGCAAGGCTTCGTACGTACGGTTTATTGTGTCAGTGCTAAGATTCCTCAAGATGCAGCTGCGCACATTGTTGGGCGATCCCATGACTATGTCGATTCCATTTACAAGCAAGCTCGCATGGTGACAGGTTGGGCTGAGTTTCAGAAAAACAAATCCATGACCTTTGACGCCGGAATCCTGGAGGTAGATTCGTGTCGTACGGCAACCAGAAAAAACAAGGTGGGGTCAAAGAAACGAAAAAGGACAAAGAAGCCAGCCGGGAACACGGTTGCCAAGAAACCAACTTCCAAAGTGGCAGTGCATGGTGGTCGGTTTCTAGTGGCTGTCAGCAGAAAAAACAAACAAAGCGCTTTCTATCCTTTGCCTGACCGCTTCACGGCTACATCTGCTCCTGGCCCGCCAGAGACTTTAGACGAAGTTGTGCCGCTCTTGCAACACAAAGTGAACCCCAGCAAACACATCCTGGGCTCCGATGCCTCCAAAGGATTGAAGGGAGCTAGAAAAAAATTGAACTTGGAAGCAGTCACTGCTAGACATAGCTTGTCAGAATACACACCTGTACAGTCCCTCAAAAAGAGAAAGGTTTCCACAACAGCCTTGAAAGCCATTGGCTGCAAAGCAGCTCAAACTGGCCGGCATAAAGTAACCATGGTCGGAGGAGACCAGGTCGCAGAATCTCACACAGCTCTGCTGAAACAGCAGCTGAGACGAAACAATAAGCTTGGAGGCCTCTCATTGAAAACTGCACACGTGGATGGTTTGTCAGCACTTTACATTCACAAGAACTTAGGCCTGGAAGCGACTATGATGGCGTTCGCTCAATTCATTGCCCACATGACTGACAAAGTCAGTCATGTGAAATGTTTTGAAGATGTCTCGTGGATGGAAGACAAGTGAAAAAAAGGGCTCAACATGCAAATGTGTCGCCGCAACAAACCCCTGTAAAAGTCAATGACACAACATAACCGAAAATTGTCATTTCGCCACGGCGAAACACTCCTTTTTGATCATGTGACTTTGCCTTTGACACATCAATGAAAAAAAGAGCTCAAAATGCAAATGTATCGCGGCAACAAACCCCTGTAAGGGTTGCTCCCAACATCCATTTTTTTGAAAAAATGAAAGTTATGTTGACACTGCTAAGCAGAACTCAAGTCAATGACACATCATAAGCATGTTTGAAAACTGCCATTTCGCCACAGCGAAACACTAATTTTTGATGATATGCACTTTGCCTTTGACAGACAGACGAACCAAAACAATTGGAAGCGGGGCTAACCCCTCCCGTCAACCCAACATGATGTAGCCAGCCTGAAATCCTGCGCAGTGGTGGCACACAATTTCCCCAAACTTTGGAATTTCACTGCATTTATTTGTCAATATGGTTTTCAATCCTAATGGAACTCTGTCAAAACTGGTCAAGCTGGGTTGTGACCCTCCAGAGTGATCGAAAACCCAAGAACATATAATCCCTTGCTCCGAATTCTTGAGTATGCCCCTACAACTAGGAACTCTGATTTGGTTTTGAACCTTCTCATTTATAGAATCTACTCAAACTTATAGGGCCGATATTGGGATACGCATTAAACAACATACATACAGATCCCAAATAGATGACCACGGAAAAACATCAGGGATTCAGCTACAGTTTTCTTTTCTGACGATTGAACGATTGAGTCATCGAGTCATTGAGTCATGTTTGGGATTTCTTTGCCGATCTATATCATGAGGTTATTGGGTACGGAAGACAAACACCACGTAAATTTGACCCTTGCTCAACAATCAACCTATAAAAACGTCACACTCCCCATTATATCCTCCCAGCAAGACGAAAACCAACAAACAAATACAACACATAGAATCAAAAAAACCATCAAACATCAAAAGCACCCCAAAAAACGGCAACAAAAATCATGAATTTTCCCAAAAAGGCACTTGCACCTCATGGGCGCTTGATGTTTCAACAATGCCTTGTAACTTCCGAATTTCCGTTGGCAGCGAAAGCAGCGCGCCGCCGTCCCCGCCAGCGTTGGCAGCGCCAGGAAATTCTCCGCCGACGGCGAGACCGAGGCGTCATGCCGTGGAACGTCGCCGAGGACGTCGCGGAGGGTGGCGCCGGCGGAGAGATCTGCGTGGGTCTGGCGCAAGGCACTGCGAATTTCCTGGATGACTTGGGATGGTATGGGCTATGTCTGAATCTGAGAGTTAATATTATATTTAATTCATTCATATATAATTATTACAAGGTTATGGTTATTGTTTAACATATGTTTTTTTTTGATTTTTTTAAAGTTATGAATGGATAAAATTGGGGTATATAAATGTATATAATAATTATATACCGCGCTGCATGCTTGAAGGATTTAAGGATCAAAACAAAACAATGACATAAAGTCTGCGTCTTGACGGAAATTCGTGATACCTACAAATACAAATACTGACACCATACGGGAGAATATACTTTGAATCATTCTACATCTGGAGTCTTCACTAAAGTTCAAGTGTCCCAGCAAACCTCAAACATGAGTGAACAAAGTTGTAAATGATTGATTTGCATCAAACTTCTGCATAGCCACACCCTGCATGGATCCTTTGCTTGGTCTAACAATGCAGGCTCCATGGCCCACATCCCAGTTGCTAAGCAAACAGTGCTCTTGCGTTTTCAAGACCGGTGAGTTAACCAACTGGGAACTGCGTATTCTTGGGGCAATTATCTAGCGCGGATCGAGCGCGGATCCGCCAGAACTCTCTTTAGCCTAGCCATTAAAGCTTGAAAAGCAGTCGCTTTCACATATCTTCCCAAGTCACGTTTGTGATGCTGGCCAAAAAGAAGGTGAAGCGGCAATGCAGCTCAAGGAGATTTATTCAAAGTAAGGCTACCATGGAGCTGTTCAAGCAGGACCGGGCACAACAGGTGCAAGAAAGCAAGAGGGAAAGAATGCATCGCGCCTGACTATGCTTCACTTGAATGGCTATGTAAAAGTATCTTGCGCCACACTAGCGCAAATCTAGCGCTAAGCTGCAGGAAAGCAATTTCACTGCATCAAATGAAATCTAAAATACGTCTCTGCCCAAGTATTTAAGTCCTTCGGATTTTGAAGTTCCTGATAGGCCTTTTGGAGCGGATCTCATTTGGCTCCTGCCAAAGAGTGAACTTTCTTGATACATAATAGCAGGGGCCAGCAAACCCGGCTTAGAAATTTGAATAGAATGTATAATATTCATGGCAATAGTCATACTGTTATATATCTATAGTTGTTTATAGTGACGGACATGTACTTAGAACAGCAATTTTTTCCAAAATTTCGAAACCTCCTCTTAGAACATCAAAATTACCATACTTAGAACATCAGAAATGTTTCTAAGTACGCACTTAGAACATCAGAAAAACAGATACTTAGAACATATCCATTGATTTTTGCATACTTAGAACATTAAAACACACATATATACTTAGAACATGTCCTGTTACTTTGGTAAATCTGCATATATACACAAATACCTTGGTGAACACCATACTTAGAACACTTTCTCCCCTCCCTGCTGCAGCATTCTATACCTTTTCTTCGGGAACAATATCCCAAGCGGTCTTCGCTGCAATGGGAAGGTCTCTAGTAATTTGTGGGTTTCCTACAGGGGGTAGTCAAAAAGCATAGGAAATGTTCTAAGTATAGCTTGGAAATGTTCTAAGTATAGGTTTTGGGTATGTTCTAACTACTTTTTTTGAAACCCATACTTAGAACATCCCCGCTGTGACGATTTTCAGATTTTTTTTCCAAATGATGTTCTAAGTAGTTGTCCGTCACTATACTGTTGTTTATGTTTTGATAATGTTGGGGACATCACTACAGTCTCTGAAAACAAACCATCAATACATGGTAAATGGTGCCAGGGGTTTGAGAAAAGCAATCATGCGAAATCAGCCCACACAATTACTAATCTGATCAAGCAATCGAATGGATAGTAGTATCTGGGTAAATTATAATAATTCACTAACCTGAATAGTTCGGCCATTTTGGGATGATTCCCTTATAAAAACCATGATTTCCAGGCTTCGGGAGAACGACGTGAGGTCGTGATGAAATTTACCCAGTTGACATGTCCTTTTTCTGAAGATTCCAAAAAGTTTGGATCAGCAGATTGACTGGTCACCATCCCTAGAAGTTCCATGGCACAGCATGTTGGGTAGGTAAATTCCCACTTAGATAGCTACAACCCCCCCATGTTTGAAATTTAAGGTGTCCCCCTATAGGTATAACATGGTATAACCAAACTCTTTACCCATGCCATGGCTGCCATCTCCAAGGTTCCAAGGCGGTTGCCTCCGTCAAGGCGAAATTGAGATTGCGTTGAACCTCGATGGGGTCTTCGATGTTCAGAAAGGGTGGCGTGTCTTCGCTGATCCTCTTTCCTTCCGTGCCGCACGCTACGGCGAGGCCGGAAGGGGAAGAAACAGGCGAGGATCTATGTGATCTATCTTTACATTGGGAGTGTTACCGTATATGATTTTTCTACTTCTGGCAGCCTGTCACATTCTTGTGGGTGGCTTGGAGAATTTAGGCATGATGATATCTGGATATTCATACAATTGAATATGTGATATAGTAGACGATACAATATAGTTGGTAAATAAATTAAACGCGTGTCTATGATGATGCTTGAACCTTTCAGTGTCTGGCGAATCTCACACACCAAAATTTTAATCCAGGTGTTTTCCCCAAGTACCAAAGAAAAGTTGGCCAAATCTTCAAAAAACATGGGTACATTATGGGTACGTTAACGTTAGTTCACCCATCTTCCTATAGGTATCTTGGGTCAAACATCGTCAAACCTTCGACACGGTGTTCCACGTTCTCCCGCGTCCTTTCTTAATGTGCACCGAGCGAAAGAGCTTGGGATGAAACTCCGCCGCTGTCGCTGCTCTCACGGCACCCAAGCGTACCGAGACCACGTCCTCCTCGAAGCGGAACTCCTCGGAGTAGTAGCGGAAGAAGCCGCGGAAGAGGTCTCCTCTGGGGAGATCTGGGCTGATGAAATGCCAATTGTAGGGAAAATCGTATTTGAGCATGATGTAACCAGTAGAACTGGTGTTTAATATGGGTTTCACCATCCAAAATGGTCGCTACTCTCAAAACTACTGGTGAAGTCGCATCTTTTTTGATCAGTTGGGAGTCACAAGCACGAGAAGTTGAAACCATGGATGGTATATCTTTGTAAGATCATTGGCTACTTTTTGGATATGAAGCTTTCCAACAAGTCATGGGGGTACCCCAATGATCATCCATTTTTGGTTGGATTTCCCCTTATAAACCGTCCATTTTTGGGTGATCCCCCATTCATGGAAACCCCCATATGGGTATGTTTGAGTTCCATGTTAAAGTTTGCAGGTCCGACCAACATTTCACCAGTTGGGTGAATGTTGACGATATTTTATACGGGGACAGATGATCCGTGGGTTTGTCCACAAAAACATCAAATGTTGGGTCAAACACCCTGTTGGTTGATTGCTGTATATTCATAGGGTCCTTTTGCGGCTATAGTGGTGCATTCTAGGGCTATTCGATCATGGGTTTATACCCCATTTAATAGGGGGATAAATGTTATGGAAGGAAATAAAACAGTGGAAAATCACCATTTTTTCAAGGAAAATCCAGTAAACATGGCCATGTTCAATAGCTATGTTGAATTACCAGTGGGTTACATGGCAAATTAGAATCATTGACCACATAAATTTCATGATCTCAGGCCTCAGGCGACCCGGGCAAACCAACCCCCTTTTCGCCCCGCATCACACGATGGGGAGGTAACCAACAATCTGGATGACACCATAAAGAAATAATGTATTGGATGATATTGGGACATACCATCCATATATATATATTTATATATATATATAAGTTGTAGGGAAATATATGCCATATATATATATCATCCAAATATTGGAAATCCCACTAAATTAGCTATATTATGACTATGATTTCCCTCTACCCAATCCATGTGACAACTCACATGTGGTCCTTTTACCCTTTCGATGGCCAACCTTCCTACCTTACAAACCGTTTGAGACGGCTCCCTAAGCTCCTCGGATAGACCATGGTCCCACTTGCTCAAAACTCACAGCATGATAAAAACCCACTGGTTTTCCCAACATCATGAATGCACAGTTTCTCAAGTTCTAAACATGTTTTTTTTGAAAACAACAACAACAAGAAGAACAAGAAGAGCAACAACAAGAACAAGAGCAAGAAGCACAACACAATTAAATAACATATCAAAAAAACTCGGCCCCACCTACAATGTGGGCCGACCCAGCTATAAGTTGGTCCATTCAAGTGTAGATATATCTACCACAAATCCTTAGTCTTTGTAGTTACAAACAATTTTTGGTATTTTGGGGTCCTCATACTGGCCTCTCCGTCAAGTTGTCCCAGCTAAAAGTGTGTTCCCAAGCGATTTAGATTGCCACTTGCAGCTAAATGATCCACTTCTATGTCCAAACCACATGTCATCACATCATCACCTGTCCCACTATTTCAACTGCCACGTTAGCATAACCGGCATAACCTTCACAATAAACATCAATTAATAAACCCGTGTTTGGTTGACCAACTCAGCACCTGATCTCACCTGTCCCAACAATTTCTCTTATGTATGTATATATATATACCTATATACATATTGTATACATATATCCCATGTGTATAATTATATATATATATCCCTTTGTTTTGATGATTTAACCCCCTATTAAATCACTATAATCATCAGCCAACCTGTCCCAAGTAATGTCTCCTACGTCTTCCTCTCGCACTCTGCCGGCATCGCCACCTTCTGCGAAGTCCAAGGCGTAGACCGTGCGCCGCGGCAGCGGCGCCGGCTGCCGCCGGAGCAGCTGGTGGAGAGACGGCAGGCCGTGCTTCACCTGGAGGAAGAAGATCATCAGCAGCGTCCAACCTTGAGATTGGCATTTTAAATCCTTTAACCCATAGGATCCATGTATGGTATATATGCTAACATTGGGTATATTGATGGTAAATGTTACCATATATAGCATACATGGATCCTATGGATAAGTGATACAGTTATGGCCAGAAATACCAGTTAAGTTAGACGTACATTCAAAGATCCATTCATGGAATATAGAATCCCATAGAAATAACCAGTTATAAACAGTTGGAATGAAAGATCTAGAAATGGAGGTTTCCATAGTCATGGGGGTACCCCAATAGCTGGATGCATCATGGAAAATCCATCTATAAATGGATGAGAACTAGGGGTACCACTCTGACTTAGGAAACCTGCAAATGGTTACCATAAGATTGTAAATGGATATGGGTGTAACATGCTGTACTAGTTACTAGATTAAACCTGCTTGGACCTGGGGATGGTCATGTTAACTGCATAAAGAGGATCTGATAACAAGGTTTAAACATTTTAAACGTTTAATTCACAAGGTTTAACAAGGTTGTATAATGTTGTATACAGGGTCCAACCAAAGGTTTACACATGGCGAAAAAATGAACATAAAATTAGCAGGTGTCATCAGCATTAGATTTCATGCAGGATTCCCCCCAAAAAAACAGTTTTCCTGGGGAATATGATGATTAAAGCACTGGAGAGAACCGGGGAAAGATATGGTAAAACCCATGGCGAACGGCAAACATTAATGGGGAACATTCATGATGGAGTATAAAGAGATCAGCCACCAGCATTGTCAACAAAACATATACAAAAAGAAAGCTAAGAAAGAACAGAGAAAACAACACTGATAACAACAATCCACATGCTCACATGATCCGCGTATTGGATATCTGTGTGCTGAAAAAATGAGCAAATATGAGCAACAAAACAATGTTGGTTTATAAATACTATTTATTGAATGTTTGTTTGAAAGAAATCACACACATATGGAAACATGGGAACATGATCAAACATGGGGATATATATATATACATAAGGGAAAGTTTAGCAAATGGCTGGAGAATATGCACATACTGTATGGTAAACTTTACCTATAGGATAGGAGGACAGTTGGATTATTGACCACAAGCATTCCAAACAGTTCAGGGTCCAACCTCAGGTACTTAAAGACAATATGAAACATGGGGAACATGGGCAATCAATATACAAATGGGGACAGTCAGCTAACATGTATTTTCAAACATAAGCGTCCAACCTGAGATGCTTGGTGTATGGTTAAAAATATGGGACCATTGACGAACTAATCGGAAAAGTAGTTGATTGACGTTGTCGTTGTTCCATTAATAGAGCATGCGGATGCATTGTGATAAATCAACTTATGCCAAATATTTGGATATAATCATGCATATATGTAATGAATTATAATGATATATTTGGTCATGTTTGTCTTGTTCTCCCGACTATCAGTTCATTTGTTTTAAGGAAATCTTACACGAAACCTCCATATGTCATAGGAAAATCAATGGTTTCCTGTCAATTTCCCCTTAAACTCAACAAATCTATTGAGACTGGAGTAATAATTTACAGGAACTTGCTATGACTTGGTGCCAAGTCAAATCCGATACCCAGCTACAGAATCGACATTCGGAACTACCCGATAGATGGTGTGTAATGTGTCATAATTAGTTACCGAGATAGCTAGTTTGGTTTGAATCTATTATTCGATATAGTTACTATAGTTCTAATATCTATATGTCAAATAATCATCGACACAACCCAATGCCCAACTCTTATTGCTTCTTCAAACTATCCATATCTATAATGATATATGAACCTAATATATAGTGTGTATAGACATATGTATGCGTATATATATATATATTAATGCATATACAAGATTATACAAGTAATATCACCATCTTCAACAGACACATCTATCTGGTTGGTGGTTTCAACCCCTCTGAAAAATATGAAAGTCAGTTGAGATGATTATTCCCAATATTTGGAAAAATAGAAAATGTTCCAAACCACCAACCAGTGATACAGTTATGGCTCGAAATACCAGTTTCACGCACCCTCTGGTAAACAAACAGTTTGCTATTGAAAATGGCCATTGAAATAGTGGATATACCATGATATAGACACCCAAATGGCTACTTTTTATGGTGAACAACATAGCTATTGAAAATGGCCATTGAAATAGTGGATATAGCCATCAAAAATGGTTAGTTTACCAGAGGGTATCATTAAATATGACTTCGTCGGTTGAGATGATGACATTCCCAATAGATGGAAACATAATCCATTCATGTTCCAAACCACCAACCAGTCTATCATTCATAAACCATAAATCATTGAATTCAGCCACTTATAAACCAACTGAACGCTATCTTGGGGGCCCCATCCCAGGTACGAGTATCATTGATAGTGGATATAACATTATATATACCCATTAATAGCATGGTTAGTTTACCAGAGGGTATCGAATCATTCACCCATATTTTCCCATATTTTCCCAGGGAGTCAGTTGAGATAAACCACTTATAAACCATTGTTGAACCACTTATAAACCATAAACCAGAGGGTATCATTCACCCATTGAAACCCATCATTTTCCATGATATATATACCATGATATACCATGATATACCCAATAAAAATGATTAGTTTACCAGAGGGTATCATATTTTCCCATCATTTTCCCAGGGCACTGTAGGACGAGATGTAGTGCTCCCAGGTCTTGGCCAATCGTCGCCGCTTGGCCCAGCGCTTCAGCGCCAGGACCAGCGTCGCCAGGGACGGCAGCAGCGCCGCGTAGCGGCGTAGCAGCTGCGTGTTGTAACACGGCAGCAGGTGGAAGGCCGAAACGTCGCCTGCAAATCCCCAGGGAAAAGCGTTAAAAGGAAACCATGGGGGATTTCACTTGAAAAATATGGGGTATTTTTTATAGATCAATTTTACCAAGAACAATTGTGATCTCACCAGGATATGGGAGGTTTCCTCACATGGTACCCCCAAAGCATCCATTTCTTTAAAGGATTGTTGATAACCGATCCAACTATTGGGGTACCTCCATTTCTGGAAACCACCCATTTCTGGAAATGTTTCAATTTTACCCTCTGGTAAACTAACATAGCTATGGAAAATCACTGGTTTTAATGGGTAAATCCACTAAAAATGTGGTATTTTCAATAGCTATGTTAAATTACAGGAGGGCACCAGGAAAATGAGGATTTCATGAGGAAAATGAGGATTTCATGAGGATTTCATGGTTTTGTGGTGGAACGTGGGGGAAACCAAAACCCAGAAAGGACCCATCACTAGTTGGTTTATATACATCTTTACCCCTTCACTTTTTTCGTAGTTGAGGATTTCTAAGTCATGGTGGTACCCCTAAATCGTCAATTTTCATGGGATTTTCATGGATTTTCCATGAAATAAACCATCCAGCTATTGGTGGTACCCCTAATTCCTATGGAAACCAGCATGGTCCAGCCATGTTCAGCCAATGGCAAGTCTTCAACTCATGTCAAGTTGGTTATCTGTTAAATCCATTAATATATATATATATATTATATATATATAATTCCATTTATGAGTTGAATATTCCATTTATCTCCATTTATATCCATTTAAATAGGTAAACCATCTATAAATGGACCATGTTCCATGGCTATGTTAGATAACCAGAAGGTAAATCTCCCATTTATATCCCATTAACGTTGTCCAACATTGTATCCCATTGACTCTCATTACCGGAGGTCAATGCGGGGATTTTCGATGTGAAATTTCGACGATGGAATTGAAAAAAAAACATGCGGAAAACAACTTGTTTCTTAGAGAAAAACAAAGGTTTTTGACCAAGAACCGTCAATTTTATAGGTGTTGGGTTCTCTAGGAATTAATAACTTATTATAATATAAGCACTGTTCGGCAGCTAATCACTGTTAATTACCCTAGGATAAACTAACGTAGATGTGGAAAATCAACCATTTGTGGATTATTTTCCTATAGAAACCATAGGTTTTCCACATCACGTTGATTTACCCTAATAACAATTACAAGTGATAAACTATCAACGCTTGTTAATGATTATTGACTGTTAAATTACATGAATAACCACTAAGATTAATGGTTCACATCCCCCTAATATTAAACACCCCCATTGTATGGTCCCAATTATGTGGAAATTCCCTAACCATGGTTTCGTTTGGGAAGGGATTAATCACCATCAATTATCCCAAAAAAAAAATGGCACAACCAAGGCACACGTGATGCCATCGGTGACGTTCTCATCCTCCACGAAACCCACCACCAGAAGCGGCACATTGGCCGCGAAACGCTGCTCGAGCACCGTCAGCCCGCAGGACGGCGCGGCGGCGGCCAGACGCTTCACGACTTCCTGGGGGTGGACATGGAACCATGGCTTGAAAATCACCAATTGATACATCTACTGGTTGGTGGTTTTAACATGTTTTAACCATCTTGAAAAATATGAAAGTCAGTGGGAAGGATTATCCCATATAGGAAAATAAAAAATGATTGAAACCACCAACCAGTCTATAAATCATGTGAACTATAGTAACTGTCGTATTATGATTGAATTGAGGGAAATCATGCACTTTGAGGCGTGCATAATATTGCATATAGAGTATAGAATCTAGAGGCAATTATATATAGTACATACATCATTTTGAGCACTTCCACTAAGCACTACGGAAATCCTTGGGGTTGATTGCTTTCTATTTTTTTCTGATAGTTTTTGTTGGGTTATCGCTATTGTATAATCATTCTAGGTGTTTAACAGTTTAACTCATCGTGGACATCCAAGGATATCATTGAAATTGGGAACTGATTAACCCCCCGGTAGGGAAATTCGTATTTGGCTTGGGGGTAATCCAGAAAACATGCTGATATCATGATTCTGATGCTAATATCAACCATTTAGGGGGCTGCAGACAAAACATTTGAATCATTAGAACATTAGAACAAAAAGGATTGTTTTGTCTGACAATGAGGTACCCCAAATTCATAAATTCAATTTGGGTTTGTCATCGTTCGTCCACATGGCAATTTGGGGGTATACGAGGGGGCCTTACGGGTACCCGCATCCATTGAAAGCCTAGATTCGTTGTCAGAACATGTTGTCAACCAAACTTTTGGGGGGAGACATTCCCCGCAGCACTTTCGATCTGATATAAACCCCAAAAATGAGTCAGACTGGTACAGGTTTGCTCGCTCAAGCAATACATCTTGCTGCTTCAAAAAACAACTCTTGTTGGATGAATCAAACAAACGACATCCTTATCTCTGTCCGACAAAACCATACGAAACCCCAGTTTTGTGGAGAATTCTGAAGGAAACAATCATAATGAATGAAGTTTGTCAACTTCATCATTTTTGTCTTATTTCCAAAAAACCAAATCTGCAATTCATACCAATCAACTCCAATCAACCAAGGGTTTCCCAAATTTCTCCCGTTTTTCCCAACCCTTCCCACCTTTTCATCCCCCCTTCACCGTTCAGCGTCCGAGGGCGGCACCTGGCGGCCCTCCGGCGGCTCGCCCCACAGCGCCGCGTCCACGTCGCTGTGGCGCTCGCCGCAGCCGTTGACCGAGCTGCCGAAGGGCACCACGCGGAGGTTGCGCAGCGGCTCACGAAGCTGGGCAACGCCTGGCTTCGGAATGGGGAAAAAAAATCCGTGGAACACTGCAATTGTGGGGCCCCCAAACGATACCCTCTGGTAATTTAACGTAACTATTGAAAATGACTATTAATAGTGGATTTTCCCAATAAAAATGGTGATTTTCAATAGCTATGTTAAATTACCAGAGGGTAGCTAAGTTGATGAATAACTCCAATAACGGTTTATGGTAGATATAACGAACTAGTTAATGGGTTTAATTTGAACCAACTTATAACTGGGGGGCACCATCTTGTGGGATAAATGGGATATCACTGGTGTTTTATATAAATGAGAATGGGGAAAAATATGGAGATTTGTTTTTTCGGATATCAATGGCATAACACTGGAAATGGGATATAAAGATAAATGTTGTAATACAATGAGATATCACTGGGATATCAATGGTGTAATATATAAATGAGGGAATTTGTGATGGGATATCGGATAATATGGGAAGTTGTAATGGGGATATTATGGGATAGTGGTGTAATACAATGGTATATTCAATTATATATATATCTTATATTTGAATAACCAGATTATAATAGCAAATATTAGGAGGTAAAGCAGCATAGCTAAGTAAGGGAATCAGACTCAAGGTTGACCGGGTTGACCAAAAGGACATCAACACATTTGGGAAGGTCAAATCGCTTAAATATACCTCAAGTGGGTTAACTTGGTGAATTCCAGGATTTATGGTAGATATCGGGATATGGAATGATATGGATACTATAGTTAATGGGGTAAAACTACACCAATTAAAAAAACTGGGGGGGGCCCACTCTGTATGGAATATTTACCTACGTAGTATATGGTAGCCCATATATCTATGATATATTTACCTACAAGATGTTACATGATGTTACATGTACGGAATATTGAATATTGGATGGGGTTGATCAATCAATCCCACATGCTCCCACCCATGGGTTTCTATCTCTGCATGTAAGAAGCAAATATAGGTGGTTGAGGTTGCTAGAGTGTCCCAAGAAGTAGTGATTTGTGGATTTGTTGGCTGTATTTTTGGATTTATAATGATTTATAGCCCTCACGACTTGTAACCGGGAGATATTATGAGATATTGGGATATACCGTAGTTTTCATCACTTCGCGACTTGGCAACATCTCAATAGGATTTTTTTGACTTTCATCAGCACGGCATCTCATTCCCTCTCGATTGGCAGAGGGTCCATGATGAAGATTGAATAAGAGGAAGATGATATCAATCCATGAAGATTGGCAGAGGTTCCTCTTATTCATAATCTATTGTACCATCTATGATTAAAGTGGTAGACAAAATAATAAGGGGAACCATCTACGGTACCATCATGATTGTGTATCTCCTTATTCAACCTCTTGAATTGATAATGGTAGAATCGTGGGAACACAATCATGATGGTTTCCATGATTCTGCTCTCGTCAATCAATGTTCGGCATCTTGCACGCCCAACCCCAAACAGGCTAGAAACAAATCCCTTGACATATGGTCCAATAACCCTTTCTTAAAGTGTTTCAAAGTTATCCCATAGTTCAAGAGATATCCATAAACTTTCTCCCAAAGTTGTCCAACAAAACATCCGTAGGTAAATATGTTATATAACATCCATAAATATTCTAGAACAAAAAATATTTACGGAAGGTTATTGAACGAAACATGGATGATATCCCAAAGTTATTCAACGAAACATCCATATGGAGGTTTCCTAAAATGTGGGTACCCCCAAATCATCCCAGTCATTAGACCACTTTCTAGTATTGAAACCCATGTTTTTGGGGTACCCCACATTTTAGGAATCCCCCATATCTACATATATATATAATATACAATCATTATAATTTAATGTTTTCCTCAGCTAAAGGATGGTATCCCTAAATATCCAGCAAAACATGCATAAAAATCCCTGGCAATGGGCTCCTTGCGCAGCAGCTGCGTGTAGGCGTCGCAGTAGCTCCTCTTTGCGAGCGCGGTCTTCGGCAGTTGGCAGCAAGGGCCTCGCGTTTTTGGTGGGAAGATACATGGCTGGTGAACTAAACCCATGAAGAATAGCTTTAATTATGTTTAATGATTTTAATATACAGTAATTACTATATATATATATGGGCAAATTATAATATGTTGTTTAACCTGAATTAAGATGAATTACGGCCATTTGGGGATGATTCCCCTTTTTTCCCCCAGGATTCCCAGGGTTCGGTCGTAGTGAGGTGGTTATCATCATCTCATCATCCCACAGATCCCACATGCGTCGTGCGTAAGATCTTTTTTGGTGGTGCCCCATAGCTGGGTTTAGAAAAATAGGCTCAGTAAGTTAGCTGGTAATTCGTATAGCATGCATCATACTACTATGTTTACTGTTTTGGTTGGGAAAATGAAGATTGCCATCAATATATTGGCGATGTTAATCTATGTCAATAGAAAATTCGGATGAACCAGTGGAGTTGGGAGAAAAAAGGGTGAACACTGAACACATATTCATCACTATATCTTAGCTGGTTGGTGGTGCCACCAAACCATCTTGAAAAATATAGGTCGTCAATGGGTTTCGGATGACATCCCATGTATTATTAGTCAGTTGGGGTTGCTATTCCCAATATATGGTTACTATTAGTCAATGGGAAGGATGACATCCCATATATGAAATGGACAATAACATTCATGTTCCAAACCACCAACCGGGATTGGATGTGACCTTTCTGCATCGCTGTTGCTCTTTTTGGGAACTGGTATCAACTGATCAACATGTTGATCGGAACACATTGGCGGATTTTTACCAAAGCATAGGTACCCTCTGGTAATTTAACATAGCTATGGAAAATCACCATGTTTAATGGGAAAATCCACTATAAATGGCCATTTCCAATAGCTAAATTTCCAGCCATGTCCAAGAACTGAGCAAGCAATTCATGTCTGCTGGAATTGCACAGTTCTTGGGACATGTTGGATTCTTTCTGAATGGATTCAGCAATGTCCTAGGTCTATAGCCACCAAACATACAGTTTCTTAATAGTAACTGTACGAGTACTAGCCCTGTATCACCAGATTCACCAGGCATAAGAGTATAAGATCGTCGGATGGCTGAGTTAAAGATTTGACATCTGTGGACAAACCAAGGGGAACAGTTTTGCTTCACAATTACAACTGATGGTCTCATCATACGGACCCATCCCAATACAGAAAGTATGAATTATAACTATGATAACTCTCTAGTTATGTCAAAATAGCTATTGAAAATGGCCCATCCAACTAGTTGATTTACCTATTAAAGATTGAGATTTGTCCATAGCTATGTTAGTTTACCAGAGGGTAATCTTGGAGACCCTACAAAAGAAACACCAAAAAAAGTAAAAAAAAACACCCATGTCTATGATGGTTCAGTCTCGCTCCATTCCCAAGTGAGGGCTGTATCCCTCTGGGGGTTTTCAACCCAATTTTACACCAAGAACTTGGATATGATGTGGTACCTTGGGGTACCATGTCATTGGAATCCAGCTGGGGAATTTGCAATTCACCCAGCTTTCACCTGGCTGAACCTTTGATGCTCACATATACCCTCTGGTAAACAAACATAGCTATTGAAAATGGCCATTTATAGTTGATTTACCCATTAAACATGGTGATTTTCCATTGTTATCTTAGTTTACCAGAGGGTATATGTATGTATATTTGCAAATTTCATCCAATATCATCCGGTTCTATGGTGGTTCAGCCCGGGCCCCATCCCATTTCCTGAAACAAATCATGTTCTACCCCAAACTTAGGATTTAAATATTCAACTGGAATCTACTAAAGATGTTCATAGATCCACGTAACATCAAGATATTTCACCTGAAATAAGGTTTCTTTCTGGGATAGTGACCCCCTACTACTGACTACTGACTACTGACTACTGACTACTGACTACTGACTACTGACTACTGACTACTGACTACTGACTACTGACTACTGACTACTGACTACTGACTACTTACTACTTACTACTTACTACTTACTACTTACTACTTACTACTACTACTACTCCTACTACTACTACTCCTACTACTCCTACTCCTACACCTACTCCTACTCCTACTCCTGTTACTACTAACCATGATTCCAGGGTTCGGTCGCAGTGAGGTCGTTGTAATTTTCTTCGCCCAGTTTCCAAGCGAAATGCTCCAGTTCCTCCGTCAGCGTCGACTTCGAAGCGTTGCCGAGGCAGAAGCTGCAGCGCCAGTGGAACAACGAGGCACACCTTGTGGGGCTTCAGCAAGGCTCGGAGTTCGTCTTTTTCAGCATCCAGCCGTAGATTCTGATGCTTCTTGGGCTATGATTTATGTCTGGTTGGTGGTTGAGGCAGCCTACCCCTCTGAAAAATATGACAACTCGTCAGTTGGGATGATGACATTCCCAACTGAATGGAAAAATAAAAGTCATGTTCCAAAGCATTTACCAGATTTATAGACGTGGATTTTCCACTATAAACCATCCAGCTATTGGGTACCCCCATGATTTTAAGGACCCATTTTGTGGCGCCTCTTGGCATGTTATCCCTTCAGGATGACACTGAGTCTAATTGTCACCGGTCTGAAGCTTGAAGTTCAAAGCCATGGAGTCTGTGATTGCAACATATTGAGTCTGGTAAACATGGGACTGGAAGCGGGCCAAAACCCGAGACTCAGGCTACAACAAAAACCTGTTCTCCGGGTCCCAAGTGTAGCAGGCTAAGATATCCCCCAGGGAGGTTTCCGTTTCAGCTGGTGACTTGAACAACTTTTCATCCCAAAGTCCCAAGGCAATCTGGTTGGTGGTGCAATCTGGCCATCTTGAAAAATATGAGTCAATGGGAAGGATGACAACCCATATATATATATATATCTATTATATATATATATATTAATTGGACAATAAAATTCATGTTCCAAACCACCAACCAGCAATCAATTGGCTTCATCATTTCGGATCAGACGTAAACGATGTTTTTCATGATGTTTGAACATGGAACCGGCCAACTTTTTCCGTCACTATGGACATTCCCATCTTTGACATGGTGTCTTCACAGCTCATTTTTTTTTGGGGGGGACAGGTTGTGACATCATTCCAAATCCCATAGTGGGGCCCCCAAAGGATAGCTAAGTCGGTTAATGACTCCAATAACTATAGGTTTATGGTAGATATAACGAACTAGTTAATGGGCTTTATAAACCAACTTATAACTCGGGGACACCACATTGTGGGTTTGACTAAAGCTCATGTACCCTTTTTCATCCCGTGTAAAAATGTAAAGCATTGTAAAGCCTCATGTTCATTCATGTTCTCCTTGTATTTAGGGGAAATACACCTTGCAGACCTTGCAGACCTTTCAGTAAATCCACCATTTTTGCACCCAGATCTCAACCCAGACACAGAAGGGCCGCAAGCTTCAAGCTCTTCGTTTTTCGCATGGCAACATTGCTATTCCACTTGCGCTACCAGCTGTCTCTACCCATTGGGATACTCACCAAGGATCATCATTGCAGAATGTGTGTCATAGCTATCAGCTACCACCTCACAACCTCTTGGCGTATGGCAAAATCCACCAACATCCACCAACAAGTCAATTCGTAGCTCGAACTGGCCACACGGACAGGTCTTGATCCAGCGGTGGGCAAAAGACGTGGCCTTCACGTCCAGTACAGTCTACATCTGGATTCATCTGAATATGTTTTTAAGCAGAAGTTAAGTTCAAGTACATCTGTGTATCATCCTTAACCTGACAAATTTTAAAACCATCAATTGATGTTTTTTCCCAATTTTATCCTGAACTCGGATGGCCGAATTTCATGATTTGTTCCTAATGTCTTGAAACCACCTTGTTTTCAAAGACAGGTACACCTGGTGGTTTTTCATGATCTGAGTTGAGTGTGTGTGTGTAAAACATCATCTAAACAGAAAAACAATAATTGTCAGAATTGTCTGCGGAAGATTTTGTTCCTTGCCAGCGCGTGCAAAAATGAAAACGAACTTGAAGTAACATACACAGTTATGGCCCGAAATACCACTTATAAGTAGTACAAAGTCACCTCATTTATGGAATATGAATGTATAATCCCATTGAAATAACATGAAATAACATGAAATAACCAGTTATGTCACCATGTCTTTCATTTCAATGGATTGTTTTAAGGGAAATTTTACAGGAAAACCCCATATGTAATGGGAAAATCTATGGTTTCACCATGGGATCTGAAGAGATCATGGAGCATTTCTGGTTCCTGGCCACATCTGGTGGTTTTTCGCCATCCTGGTTGCGCTGGATATACCTGGTTAATAATGGTTAATATTAATGGTTATTATATGGTTAATGATCTTGAATCATATGCTTTATCAATGATCATCTGACTATCTGGTTGGTGGTATACCTATATACTGTTAATAATGGTTAATATATGGATATATATATATATATATATGTGGTCAATGGTTAATAACTATCTGGTTGGTGGTTGCGCCAACACCTCTGAAAAATGATGGAGTGAAAGTCAGTTGGGATGATGACATTCCCAACTGAATGGAAAGTCATAAAAGCCATGTTCCAAACCACCAATCAGACATCATTAAAAAGAATATGTGGCCATGGTGCAGCACCCTTTTTTGTTACTGTGTTTCACATGAAAATAGTTGGAACATGGTGGTTTTCTGGTATTCAGTGCCAATCTTAGATACCCTGCAAAAAAAATAAATTCTTAGCTGGTGAATGTAGATAATCCCATTGATACCAAAAGACTAAAGGATTATAGTTTCTACATGTTTCTACTACGCTCTGGTAGACATTTACATAACTATGGAAAATCACCGTGGGTAAATCCACTATTTCGACTGGGCCATGTTCAATAGCTTTCTATTAACGTTTACCAGAGGGTACCATCTAAGATCGAATTATTGAACTTCATTCATGGATGTTCATTCTCCAATATTTCCAACCGGCCACTTTTGCCTTGGCATCCACGTCAATACGAATCTCTGACAAAGAACCTGGCATGGAAAGCCAGACAGGGGAAGATCATGGCAAAAATCATGGACATACTGTGGATGGTAGCGAAATCCTGCGCCACCAAACAGATGGTTGACATCCTATAAATAATGGGATAAACCACCAACTGGTGCAGGATTTCTTCCATCCACAGTATCATGGAAATATCATTGGATTGATTATGATGATTTAAAGTGATTTAACACTGACATGATTGAATCCCACAATGACATAACGAAGGGGATAGCAAACAACAAGCATATGGATGATTTTAGGTGGTTTTTCTGCAAACATATGTTTGTTGCTTGGGTTTGTACCGGGTTTGTCTCATGGGCACAAAAAAAAACAAGTTCTTAACCTTGTGGGGCCACCGTATCTGCAGAAACATGGTATATTTGGTGGTTTCCTAAAATGGAGGTACCCCAATAGCTGGATGCTTTATAAGGGAAAATCCTATGAAAATGGATGATTTATGGGGTACCCCCTATTTTAGGAAACCTCCATTTGACAACGTTGGTTCTGATCCCTGAAAAACCAAAACATGGAAAGTATAAACCCCAAATACTGTAGCTAGCGTGCAATCAAAACTGGTTGGTGGTTTCAACCCCTCTGAAAATTTGTAGTCAGTTGGGAATGTTGGGATTATTATTCCATAAATATATATGGATATATATATATATATGGTGGAACATAAAAAATGTTCGCCCCAACTAAATCCAGCCGAGGTCACAATCCATATAAATCCAAGGCGAACTTTGGAAGATCTTCGAACAATCCAAATCCAATATCACTATTTAGAGCATGGTGATACAGTAATAATACACTAAAAACAGTATGGCAATCATAAATTCCGAACTAGATGCTTGTCGGTGTCAACCCATCCCAACATGAAAGGCGCACTCGGGATCATACGTAATACATCACACATTTCCGAGGGCTAGATCCACATGGCCCGATGTTTGTTCAATCTCAAGCTTTGTTGGATGCCATCATTTCATCATCATTTCATTCATTTCCCTAATCTCATTTTTTTCATTTCCCCAGCTCTCCCCCAGCTCTGTTTCAGTTTCATCGGGCACCACATGTATCACATCGGGTTCCCAAACTGTGAAATTGTCGATCTATGGCGTTGACCAAAATCTCGTTGTAGATCTGGACCTAGGACATCGAAATCGCCCGCAGTGGCCTGTGGCCCAACTAACAGTTATAAATTCAATGGCCATTTCAGGAACCGATTGATTGGAGGTACCAATCCCATATAATCCCATATATAAGGCCTATTTTTTAGGCCTATATATGGTACAGTACCTCCATTTTAGGATCCTGAAATCCCCATTGATAAATGGGCTTACTTAAATGGTATCTTATAGTGAGATATAACCTGAGTTATAGGAGTTATAATTCCATTGTATAGTGATGATTTTTTCTGTAACCTTATAGTTATAGAAGTTATATAATTCCATTTTTAACATTTTACAACTGTTAGTTGGGCCATAACTATGGAATTTTCCTGAGTCATCGGGGGTACCCCCGAATCATTCGGTCATTGACTTAGTGTTGAAACAACCAGTTTGAAGTGGGGATCCCACATGACTTTTCAGAACCCGCCTATATATTTGGCTTTTTCACCCACTTTCTGAATGTTTATTTTGACACTTTTCAGAACCCCCCTATATAGGCTTTTTCACCCCACTTTCTGAATGTTTTATTTTGACATTTCGCTGGCAACAAACCAGAAAAAAACTCCCAAGTTTCCCATTTGTTTGTTGGCCAAATTATATACATCTGGTTGGTGGTTTCAACCCCTCTGAAAAAATATTAGTCAGTTGGGAAGGATTATCCCATATATTATGGAAAAAAATGTTCCAAACCACCAACCAGCTTCAATTCATCCATTTGGTTGTTTCTCCAAAATTGACGAACCCCAAACAACCGGATTCCATCCCCAAACAGTGTCAGTTCTGAAGAACCCCTCAGGAACTCTGAGACCATCAAACCAGATAAAGGATTCTCATGGATTCTCCATATTGAAGATACAGGATTATCAGAGAAAACCCCGGTTTCTATTCCTGTGGGAGCGCTGGCAAATCCTGGAATTGCCCCATCAAAATGTATCCTAAAATGACCAAACAAGGCAAATCTGCACGAAAAGCCCTTGGGGGTAACCAGATTCTTCTAGACTAAAACAAAACAACGATCGACTTACCCTCTGGTAAACGTTTACAAAAAACTATGGACAGATCCACCATGCTATCAATGGGCAAATCCACTATTTCGACTGGGCCATGTTCAATAGCTATGTTAGTCATTACCAGAGGGTATGGCAACCATATATCCATAGATTAATTATCCATAGATTATCCATATATTTCGCCATTTAAACTTCACTGCTTCAATGGTTCAGTCCACAGGGAAAAATCATGATCCATTGAAACATGGATATCCATAGATTATCCATAGAATATCCATAGATTATACATAGATTGAACATGGATTAAACCAAACCAAGCAGTTGGTCACCAATCATCGCTCACCTTTTTCTTCTACGCCAGCGCTTGCGACAGGTCCTCTAGGAGATCGGAGACGTCCTACCGGAAACGCGCCACGGTTGGGCCCCCAGTGGCCAGATGAGTTGGTTCAAAAATGGGCCAGTTCTATTCTGCTAGTGGTTCTTCATGGATTTTATGGTTATGAATTATGAATCATAGTTTTCCATGTTCATTTGGGTAGATATGGCTATACCATGGCTATACCAACCAATTGGTGGTTTCAACCCCCCTGAAAAATATGATATAGTCAGATTGGATCATCATCCAAACTATGGGGGAAAATAATATTCATGTTCCAAACCATCAACCAACCAATCATCCCCAAGTCCAACCAGAGTCCTCGATGCCAACGCTGAGCCGCAAGGTGGTATCATAGACGCCCACCTCCGCACGCTCCTCCTGCGGAGCCATGACGTCGGCCCGGAGCCACCGGAGGCATGGCGAAGCAGCTGCCGATACGTCGAAACAAAAAACGTATCGTTTTACATGTTTTGTTTTTTTTTAAATGTTGGCTAACCCATAGGATCCATGTATGCTATATATGGTAACATGGATCCCATCAATATACCCCAGTCATGTTAGCATTTTTCTACCAGCACCATGGATCCTATGGCTAATAGAATCCCCAGAATATTTTTCGAATTCACTTGATATCTGAGGGGTATATCATTTATATCTATTCAACAACCATGATTCCCCGAATTGTTCGTGGCGGATCATCCAACTGAATAACTGGTGCGACGGTCTCAACCTAACTCCATACGACATGCCTTTCCATTAAGCAGGAATATATTAAGCTACGATCCCAGTGCCAATCTTAGATCTGCCAAAAACAAACCTTAGCTGGTTAGTTAGTAGATCATCCCGTTGATACTTGATACCATCCAAGACTATTTTGGATGAGTTTCTACCCATCCAAGATTGACTAAAAAAAAGATCCCTGGGAAATCTCCGAAGTAAA
The DNA here is from genome assembly GCA_947184155.2 of Cladocopium goreaui. NCBI lineage: Eukaryota > Dinophyceae > Suessiales > Symbiodiniaceae > Cladocopium > Cladocopium goreaui. Next base: position 186,081 of record CAMXCT020006581.1, on the reverse strand, counting down.
TGGAGGTTTCTGGGGAATTCACCTTAAATATACCTTAAATACACCTGGGGAATTGTCCATTGCCATGTTTGATTAACAAAGGGTAATCCGTGTTTCTGCCAATGATCATACCATATCATACCTATGTTGTAAGAAATCCATGAAAAAATACCATAAAAAACATAAACACAATAATAAAAAAACATACCACAAAAAAACAACATAACAAACAATGACTTTCTGCTCAAAAAATACAATAAACAACTTACCATAGCACCAAAGTTTTGGAGGTTTCATCCCCACATTGGCCCACATTGATACCCTCCAAACTAACAAAGATGTGGAAGATCACCATTTTCTACGGAAAAAATATGAACATATCATGAAAAAACATATGGCATTGTCCACATCTATGTAAAATTTACAGTAGCCTATATGCAATTCCAGCTCCGGATCATAATCTGAGTTGTTTAGTTGGGACCCTCACGAGCTCCCATTTCCACGGCATCTTTTCACGATATTGTGGGAACCTCGCACTTGATGAACCAGGAGCAATACCATCCCTACAGATCCAGCCGTTCCCTCTGGTTATTTAGACTAGCTATGAAAGTCATGGCAGCCCATGGACAGTTCGATGATAAAAAAACTGATTTAGCAAACAAAATAATGGTGATCTTCCAGTTCGCAAACGATGAAATAATCAGATGGTAACCACATATAAGAACATTTAACATCATCATATGAAACAAAGAATAAGTCTGAAATCACCAACAGGATCCATGTACGGTATATCCTTGGCGGATCCTTAATCAAGCCCACGACTAACATGAGTTTTCGACTCACTTAAGATCCTTTTTGTTTCGCCATGGTAGCCGGTCCCGACCTTGGTCATCGAACCATGGGACATGCTGGCGCTGTGGTTGATCATGCTTTCCTCGGTCGCTGATGTCGCTCCTACCCAGAAAAACCGTAACCCAAGCAACCGGAAAAAAAACCATGTGGTATGAAACGCACAAAGCACTGACAATAACTCTGAAAAACCAACTGTACGGTACCTATTTGTTTAGATACATAATGTGTATGTAAAAGTATGTATTGTAGTGTCGTGTAGTGTAGTCTAGTGTATTGTAGTGTGATGTAATACATTGTATGTGCAGATAGATCGATCGATCGATAGATATAAATAGATAGAAATAGAGAGAGAGAGAAAGAGCGAAATAGAGAGATAGAGAGAGAGAGAGAGATAGAGCGAAATAGCGAGAGATAGAGAGAGAGAGAGAGATATAGATAGATAGAGGGAGAGAGAGAGAGAGGGAGACAGAGAGAGAAAGACAGAGAGAGAGAGAGAAAGAAAGACAGAGATAGACAAAAAAAACACAGAAAGAAATAAAGATAGATAAACAGACAGACAGATAGGCAGACAGACAGACTGACAGACAGAAAGAAAGATAGATAGATAGGTAGCGAGACAGATAGACAGACAGACACAGACAAATAGATAGATAGATAGATGGATGGATGGATGGATAGATAGATAGATAGATCGATAGATCGATCGATAGATAGATAGATAGATGGATAGATGGATAGATGGATAGATGGATAGATGGATAGATGGATAGATAGATGGAACACATAAATAGGACAAATGGGTAGACACTTAGAATCTTAGAGACAGAGCTAATTATATATACATATATCATTATGTATATATATATGTATAATATAGATATACACATAGCAAGAGATAAGACAAATAACAACCAAATATATAAACCAACGTTATTCTATGGTGAGGACGGACGCTCAAATGGGCCTACTGGTGATCCACTGTTTCAAGCCGCCTGGGAGGCGGCTTGGAAACACCTGCTTTTTTTTTACCATTTGGGGATGATTTGAATCCAACCTGGTTGGTCATATACCAAGCCTTCTCAAAAATATGACTTCGTCAGTTGGGATGATGCCATTCCCAATATATGGAAAAATAATCCAAATGTTCCAAAGCACCAATCAGATGTGACTGTTGGGGATGGCTTATAGCAGTTGGATCTGAACTTACTTTGATGATTTTCCCAGAGACCTTTATCCAGAAAAGGGGATTTTGCAGCTGGCCATGTTTGATTACCAAAGGGTATCACAACATTTACAGCATCTCTTCCCCTGATCCTGATATCAGCATCAAATACCATGGTGAAAACAATGGTGTGGTGTTGGTGCTATTGGATCTATCATTTTGAACCTCTTATCTGGGGTATTTGAGATGGTGAACATTAATTATATTTCAAGCCCATCTATTCCATCTGATGAACGAGGCTTTTTGAAAGTTATAGCCATTAATAACCATCAATATCATCAGTCATAGTTTTATCCATTCACAACCCATACCCTCTGGTAGTTTAAAATAACTATTGAAGATCACCAATTTGAATAGGTAAAATCAACGATAAATGGGCCCTTTTTTATAGCTTTAACCCCAGTTCGGAATGCTCCAAGCTTCAACGCCTCCCAAGGATTCAGCGAGCACCCAAATTTTCAGGCGACTGAAAAACCTGAAAGCCGGTGGCCGGTGGGAATCACCGATTCAGATCATGAATTCATGCAGGATTTATATATATATATATACATATATTACCCTCCAGTAAATTAAGATAGACCCTAGCCAAAAATTGAGGTTGAAAGACTAGTTTCCACTATATATAGTTGGGTGTTTTCAGGGTCGAACAGTTAATTTACCAAAGGATATACAATATATATATATGTATATATATATTATTATATTATATTATATTATATTACATTATATTATATTTAGAGAATGGTTGGGGATTTCATCATGTCACGATGTCTCTATGACTCTATGAGTGGGATAGACATCTCCCAGTGGCCCCCCACTGAACCCCTGACACATACAAAAGGGGCAGGAAGTGAAAGGAGTTTTTTTCACATAGAAATATCAGGGCAAGTAGAGGATATAAATACTATGAATTAATTGATATATATATATATAAATTAATATGTTGATATACTTTCCGAAGAACCCCCAAGAGGACTAAAGTGTGGGACTTGGACGAAAACTAGATCCTACCAGTAGCAGCCTGAAAATAGAAAAGATGGGAAAGGAATTGCAAGCCTGGAAACTTTGAAGGAAAAACACCTGAACTGCCTGGAGTGACGGTTCCATCAACCGGTAGCAGTGAAACCCATCAACAGGTTTCCTTGTCTGGACGAAGAACCATACGTACCTTCACTCTCTACGTTGGGTGGATGGGATCCAATGTACATCTCAAAGCACCAAAATGACATGGCGGTCTGCTTTTATATGACTTTAAGACCTCTATCCAGTTGGATGCCCCGCTTGTTCTGTACCGGAACCGGTGTCATCAGCTCCATGGCTTGTCTCGTTTATCCCCCTTTTGGTTCAATGATTTTCCAGTTAGGCCACCAGGATTTCACGCCTGCGCATGACCTCCAAATCATCGCTTCCATCTTTCCCTGAAGACATCTGAGCAGTGTATAAAATTGTTGCGGGCCCAAAGGAAAAACATCTAGACATATTATATAAATTTATAATATATATATATACAATCATTGAATGACTGATGTTCCATTCTTGCCAGGGAGGACAAACAACTCATCAACATCTCATTATACCCCAGTTTAGAAAGGGTAAATTGATCCACCCACTTACCAACACCATTCCCTACTGGAAGGCTTCGTTGATATTCCCATTTCTTCCCGGTTAACCTATGGACTACAATACTCTCTCGCCACCATTTAAATGATTTCCGATGTGTGTCCCAAAAACAACATGTGTATCCTATGAATCGATTCTTGGGTATAGAAACAACTACCGAATATGTTTTACGAACTCATCCAATACCCTGTTTCTTGATGTTTTTTTCAGGTAACAATTCCCACAATCATCCAAAAAATGATTTCATCCAATCGTGTCGCTGGATGATTACCTTCGGACCTTGATAAAATCACACATTGTGCTGGTGAAACACCATCTGAGACACCATTTGGGCTAGCTAACGCACATGGATCATTGACTGTTTCTTGTAAAATCGGTTGTTCTTCAATGTCTATATAATCCACTACTTGGTGGACCGGTCTTGGTTACAGCACTTGCAAGTGGTTTCAACTAACTTGTAACCCGATTACAAGTGCCGCAACATAGGTTGCAAGAAGGCTAAGTAGTTCAAGTTTGCGGTCTATGTTATGCAAGTTACAAGTAACTTGTGCGACTAAGCATACTTAGCTAAGTTTTTATAAGTAGTTCATGTTGTTTCATAAAACATACGTAAAATTACATAGAAGTTACTTACAATACATAGGTTTTTCAAGGTTTCTGAAACAATGTTTTTATTTTTATAGAAAAAAGTTTGGTTAATTGATTCAAAACTTGACATGACCATATCAAACTTATTTTTTGAACACGAACCTTTTGCATGGAAATAACAACAGTGAAAATTATTTTGGGCAAAGAAAACGCTGGAAAGCACTGGAGTGCCAATGAGATTTCGGCGTCCACATTTGTTTGAAGAAACATCTGCATACAGTATACATGTTTCTTTACACTGTCATTGCCGCGGCTCAATGAGCCGCGTTTTTACGCGTAATGGACTTTGAAGTTCAGTGTTTTTTCATGTATATGGCACTGAGTGACGGCGTTCTGTTGTGCCACATCGTGGTCAGCAAAAATGGCAATCAGGTCCATGCAGGGACCCTTTTGCGTGCATTGGTTTTGTTCAGTTCGTAAATTCAATTTGCGATTTGCGTTTGTTCGAAGCTGGGAAAATCAGTGATTTGTTTTGCTGACCTTTGACATGTCATGAGTGAACCTGCGGCCCATTGGGCCGCTAGATGTTTTCATGTTGGTGTGGTTTCGTAAATCAAATTCCCGACATGGTGTAACCTACAGGAACATTTTAAGGTACCGTTCATTTCTCTGCTGGTTTCACGCAGTTTCTTGATCGTTAGTGTCTAGGTAGGATTGTCCGCTTTTAGTGACGATGAAGCGCGGATTTTTGTTGACTACCAGGGCGGCTTCCACCGATGCAATGACTAAGAAGCTTGAAGGCAAAGTCGTCCTTGAGGAGGGCACTGGCAAGATCGCCAATGACAAGTCCGAGCACAAGGACTTCAAAGTTGTGACTGAGGATGATGGCGATGACTGGAAGATGACCTATGTCAAAGTGAAGGATGAATTTCCTGGTGAGAACGGTTTCTCGGTGCGTGTTGAGAATGGCAAGATCACCATCTCCAAGTAATTTTTCCCAATGAGGAACTTTCGAAACTATAAGACATCCACTTGCTGAAGGATTTTTGGTAAAAATTCAACTTGTGTGTTGCCATCATGTGTGTTTTTAAAATGATGCGTCTCCATGGGTCGCAAATGGATTGGATCTGTAATCAATCTCAACCTGCGCGGCTCAATGAGCTGCGGAGGAATCTTGATTTACTGTACTTATATGTTGTTGTAATATATCAGATCATGTAGACCAGAGAGAAAACTACAAATGTTTGAAGGGATTTTTGTCCAAGATAGTGTGAGGTCAGCCGCCATGGCTTTCGAGAGATTGAAGGCACTTGACAATTACCTTGCGCAGTGCAAAGAGCTGCCAAACTTTTCTGACATTTTGGAACAACAAAGCATTCAACTCGTCAAAGAAATCCGTGAAGTTCCGAAGTTGGAGCTAGAGCAAGCAGCTCCTCTCCTAGCTTTAGTTCAGCAGAACTCTCTTTGGACTGCTTCTTTGAAAGAAACAATTTGTCAGGCCATTCATGAGAAAGTTCAGGAGTCCCTAAAAGGGAAAATCGTGACCAACAGGGCCAACCTGCAGAACTACGTTTTCTTTCCCGAGTACCTCACTTCAGGAGACTGGGACGTTTTGATGTCGAATCAAAACATTGGCCAGAAGTGCAACACGGTGATGGAAAGGTGCTACCGACTTGGTCTTCGAAATCCAACTGAGGCCACGTATGCCATGGTATGCACATGCCTACTTTTACGTGACCAAGATCGATTTGCGGAACCTGTGACACTCCGATCCTCTTACCTGACCACCAAACAGCTGGCCAAAGGTTTTTTGAATCAAAAACAAAAAGCAAATCTTCCTTCAGGAGAAGTTCATCAGTATTTGCCTCCATGCCCAAGGTCTTTGGAAGCTTCTCGGTGGACAGCGGCCTATGGTGAAGATAAGCCTGCTGCCAAGTTTCCTGATGGTGTTACCATGGAACTCCTTCGACAATTGATGGCTACTGTCCCGGAAAGAGGCAATAGCGCATTGCTTCGGGTGCAACACCAAGTTCAGGGAGCACCAGCCGCAGCTTTTGTGAATCCTTTCTTCATGCAAATGGCCATGCAAATGAACCAGATGCAGATGGGCATGGGTTCGACTTTTTTTCATAGAGGAAGTTCGCAGCAGAGCGCAGCATTGCCACCATTGCCAGCCTTGCCAGCCCTGCCACCTCCAGACACACCTCCATTGGCTTTGCAAGTTCAACCTGCACCCACCCCTGAGGAGACTTCAAGGCCCAAGATAGAAGTGGTTCAGGATAAGAAGGTGGAACAGACAAGTTTGAAGATGATTGCAGACGGCAAGGTGGATGGTGACAAATCGACACCCGAAAGCAGCAACGCTGTGACCACTGCAGCGACCGCTTCTGCGAGACTCGAGGATGCGTTGCATCTCCGGGAGCAAGACAGAAAAGCAGAGAAGAACGAAGTGAAAAAGAAGGATGGAGATGGTGGAATTCATGGGGAAGAAACGACACAAACTCCAGAGAAGGAGAACGAGGATGGAAATCAACAAAAAGGTATGAAGCGCCCAGCTGCTGCATCTTCCCAGCTGTCAGCCAAGCCTAAGGCAGCTTCCAGGGTGCCTATGAAGAGGCCTGCGTCAGCTTCCAGCTCCAAGGCCGCTCCAAAGAAGCCAGAAAAAGCTAATTCCAAGGGCCCCATTACCAGACAAGTGAGGTTGAAAAAAAACCTCAGGGTTGCAGCAAGTGTCGCTTTGTGCCTGGATGCTGTGATTCCTGTTGGAGGCAGAGAGGCTACAGGGTAGTGTAGTTTTCAAATAGCGTGAAGACGAAGCACTTGCGGGCAAAAAGTTGGCTGCTCTGCGTTTTTTTTTGGTGGGTTTTGTTGCATGTGCGGCTCATTGAGCAGCAACAACAAACTGTAGCATGAAATGTTTGCTGTTTTTTGGGTGTTTTGTTGCATGTGCGGCTCACTGAGCCGCAAAAACAAAATGTATTATAATATGTTTGCAGTACGGTAGTGTTTTGATGCATGTGCGGCTCATTGAGCCACAAAAACAAAATGGACCATGACATTTTTGGCAAGAGCGGTCCAATGGAGCCGCCTTCTGAATTGAAAGTGCATGCATGGGAGCATGGAATAAATTGAATCAGCATGCTGTTTTTTCTCAAAGCATTTTTTTGAAATGCGCAATGTTGGGCTACTACGAAGCGTGGGCCTATGCTGATGAGGAAAAGGCATCCTTCTACCGACTTTGGGATGAAGCTTTAGCTGCCCAGAACAATGAACAGCTTTACAAAGACTGGGATGATGCTGAGAAGATGGAAAAACGAGTGCATGATGATTGGGATGATGCCGAGAAAATGATGAAGCGCAAGAAAAGAAAGAAAAGAAATTGCCGACACCAGTGAAGAAAAGGCAAAAACATGAACCAAAGGAGGTTGCCAAAGATGAGACAAGCCAACCAGTTACTAAGGTCAAGGAAGAATCCGAGACAGAGAACAGTTCCTGGCAGGAGCCCAACGAGAAGAGTGAGTGGGCACACTACAAGGGTGCCAAGGAAGAGGAGTACGAATGGGACCAAGACGACTGGCAAGACAATGTGAAAAAAGAGAATGAGCCCATCGAAGTGAAAGTGGAACCAGCTCAGAATGATGTCAAGGTGGCGACAGGTGGTGGGATTGACCACATTGGCCGGCTGCGCGAAGTTCTGCTGAATACACTGCTGGCGGATGCCGTCATCCAAGCCAAAGGTATGACTTCGGTGCCAGATGGTTTGCAGACAAAGGCTCAACCTCCTTTGGTCAAAGCTATGCCCACGACCCCAGTGCATGTGGCGCCAGCGCCCAGTAATTGCACGCCACCTTGGCAGTCACCATCTTTGCCGCCGCCCCCGGTGCCGCCTCCCAAGAAAGAACCTGTACCTGAACCAATTCGCCCTCCAATGTGCAAGGTGCAGCTGCCTCTTCAACCAGAGGTTGTTCACCAACAGGTGAATCAAAAATGCACTGGAAAGGCAGGGAAGCACCACGAAGGTTACTATTACGTTTCTTGCTCATGTTCAACATTTTTTCTATTGGTATTTTAAGTTTTGTTTTCAATCGGATACCTTATATAGTAGATTTTGTCTGTGTGTGTGTGACTAAGGAGCTTTTCGACTCCCGACGAGACTACGAACGTATGGTCAGAAACCAGTTTCGTTCTCGTGGTGGCAGAAACAAAAAGGATCAGTGGAAGAGTGACTGGAACCAATGGGACCAGTGGGATCAATGGGAAGAGTGGTGTCACAATGATGACTGGAATAACTGGTCTGACGCGTGAAGATTGAAGACGCAGTGCACTGGCCGACAAAATGGTGCTGCGCTCTTTCAATGAATATATCAAAGAATCTGCGGCCCAATGGGCCGCTGCTGCTTTTGTCTATACAATAAAGTTTTGAGCGGACCATTGGTCCGCTACTTATTGGCTTTTGAACCATGATGTGAACCATTTTTTTCCCCACACGATCTGTAGCTCTGGTAAAACGTCTCATCGCAAATGCAAACATTGTTGGCACTTGCAGTGCTTGTGCATGGGTGGCGTCAACCACTTATCCAACAAGGATCCTTCTTTTGAACCAATGCTGTATTAATTATAGAATAGAACCAAGTTGACAACCATGTTCAAATATCTCAGAAACAAATCCCAAGTTGGCTCTTGTATATAATTTCTTAGATTGTTGTTGCGGCTCAATGAGCCGCACAGCATAGTAACACATTGTACTCAAAGACTTGCCATGAGGAAATCTGCGGCTCAATGAGCCGCAAGAAACAAAGAAGACATGTTTCTCATATGACCCATATGTTTGTCTTTTCCAAGTTTGTTTTCTGGTTTAAACGGTGCAGCATGAATTATTCTTGGAAGGGGTTGTTGTGCGTATTGGCCATACGGGCTCTCAAGTTTTGCATTTTGTGAGTAAGATTTGGAAGGTTAGGTTGATTTGCAATGGCTGAGAATCGTTCACCGACCCCGCCTCCAACTGGTTTTATGATCATGTCGGATGGCTCAGTTCTCCGTGGGAAGGACACCTCAACCTACTCTGAATCTCAAATCCAAGAGTGGCTGGCTAGCTGGCGGGTCATGAAATCTATGGGTTGTTTCGACAATCCCGCTTCTTCTACCACTTCTACCAGTTCCCAGGCCGAGTTGAAAGCCCCAGAGGTGACGGACCATCAGTTGCCCAAGCCCAAGGAGAAGAAGAAGAGCAAGAAGGGAAAGAAGGGTAAGAAGCACTAGGACGTTGACAGTGCTGACTTGAGGTCCAGGGTTGAAAAAACAAGGCGTCAAATCATCAAGACCTTAGTTTGCAAGTTGCATAGCGGCTGATTGAGCCGCTTTCGAATGAAGTATGTTGATACTGTGGTAGTGACAAAACGGTTCGTGTTAGATGTTGCAGCTGAAAGGTTTCATGTTGCACTGCATGTTTTCAAACCAAAGCATACACAGTTGATGAACAATACATTTTGTTTACATAATTCATAGATTTTCTATACATGATTTATACACATTTTATACACTATTTATACATATTTTATACATGTATAAATCCTTTTTTTTAAAAATTATACATGTATAAATCCATTTTTTTAGATTTATACATGTATAAATCCATTTTTTGGGGTTTATACATGTATAAATTGGTTTCGTTTCAGGTTTATACGTGTATAAATGCAAACTGGTTTTGATTTATACACTATTTATACACTTTTTATACACTCTTTATACACTCTTTATACACTATTTATACACTCTTTATACACTCTTTATACACTATTTATACACTATTTATACACTCTTTATACACTCTTTATACACTCTTTATACACTGTTTTATACACTCTTTATACACTATTCATACATTCTTTACGCACTCTTTTTACACTTTTTATGCACTATATTTTTTTTTTGCTTTGCTTTTTCGAAGGCCTAGTTTCTGCATTAGTTGCAAACATTTTTACATATATTTTTTTCATCGTTTATGCACACTACGGTTTAAGCATATCTCAAGTCTTTCAAAATGTTGCTTCGTTTTTTCTTGACATCAGCTTCACATCAACCTGACATCAAGCCACATTTAAAACACATAAGACAGTTGCGGGCTCCTGGAAAATACATGTATCCTATATCTTTTGATCAGTCAGTTTACAAAGACATATATATATATAGATATAGATGCGCTCTTTGTACATCACACCTGAGATTCTCAGCGGGTCAATGATCCGCTTTATATTCAGCTTGCTGTTGTTTTGTTCTTGGACTCAAGATCTGATGTGACAACCTTGAGACGATGCAACAGTTGAATGGTCTTATCACTGAAGGTTTTTCTCCTTCGGAGGTTAGTGATTAGGAGGTCTATAGTTGCTGTGTTTTCATCTGCAATGGCAGAAGCTGTTCCTCTTACGCTCGTGGTTGAGGATAGCCAGCCGCCAGAGTACTATCCAGACAACCAAGAAGGACTGGAGGATAGCCAAAGACCAGGTGAGGCACCGTCGACCGAAAGTCTTGAGGCTGTGGAAGTCGCAGAAACACAGCAGACTGAGGTTCCAGAGGCCAAGGAGGACAGCACTGAGGGGACAGAGAGCAAAGAGACCAAGACTGAGGCGACAGAGATCCAGGAGAAGGAGACGAAGGATGACGACGAGAGGGACAAGTTTCCTGAGACCTTGGCGTACCAGGACGGATCTCAGGGACCAATCTCAGAACAACTAGTCAGGCAAGACGCCTTTCTACAGGAAGCTGAGGAGGAGGAGCAGCTGCTGGAGGCATCGATGAAGTGTAAGAAGTGTGGCCTGGAGGTGGCACTGACTGAGTCCGTCATCAGAGGTCCCACTGAACTCTGGTGCAGAGAATGCAACAGTTTGTATACGATGCTGAGGAGACACCAACAATGGCCTCCAGCATGCTTTGCAACTCTGAGCGAAGAAGCCCAACAGAACTTTTTTGCACGTTGCAAACAAGAGAAGCAGGATGCGAAGAAAACCATGTTTCTTACAAGACGGTCCGGGACACATTGGTGACCCAGATTTGTGAGGAGACCAGGAAGGTGCGGACCGTTGGAGTTTCAGGCACTTATTTGCCACTGTCAGTGTACAGGGCACGCGGATATGAAGTCGACCAAGGCTTCACGACCCGCAATCCTAGTGAATGGAGTCCTGGACTGAACCAATGGACGTATTTGTTGGTGGAGTCGTCAGTCTCAGAGCAGGAGATACGGGCAACCACCGAGAAGCAAGTGGTCGAGGCTGAGAGAGCAGTACGCAAGCGCAAAGCTCCCGAGATGGTTGCAGATGAGGAAGAGGAGAAGAACTCCACAGCCACAGGGGCTGCAACAGTTGTCTTGGACTTGGTCTCAGAGTCAGATGAAGGCCATCTGTCTTCAAGACCAAAGCAAGTTGTGGTTCAACTTCAACCTTGCATTAACTTGTTACAACTTCTCTGCACACTGCGGCTCACTGAGCCGCAACATATATAATGAATCTGTTTTCGTCTAACCTTGTTGGTATACTTTCAACAGGTTTCCTTCCATGTGCATATTCAATCTTCAAATTTCACATGATGAATTTGTTAGTTGCATTTGACATGCAATTCAAACCGTTCTTACCCATTTCCTGTTAATTTAAATTGCAAACTGATATTTATTTTCATCCTGCAGGCGATGACGACCATGGACCTTCTGGCAGCAAGGGACTTGAGAAGAAGGGCAAGGCTTTGACAGCCAAGCAGGTGGAGGCCAAGCTCAAGCGTGAAGCCGCCCAGGTTTCGAAAGATCAGGCGAGGGCTGACAAGAAGGCTGAAAGTGAAAGAAAGAAGGCTGCAAAGCAACAGACAAAAAAGGTTGTCTCCCTGAGCAGCAAACTTTCGGCTCCGTTGGCCACCTGCCTTCACAAGATGAACGAAGTGCTGGATAAGGCCTTCAAGTTTGGAGTGGAAAGCGACCCCAGAGTTCAGGAGTTGAAGGACAAGACTGCCATTGTGGAGGACTGGAAAAAGAAAACAGTTGCAGCTTTGGCGTTTTACTCGAAAAACCCAACTTGTGAGCTTGGAACTCTCCCCTTCGAGACTGACAAGGAAGTCTTCACCTACATGAAGGATCTCACGAAGCTCTCCCAGGAGGTCACTAAGCTTGTGATCACCCCGGCCAAAAGCAAGAAGTGAACTTTGAGCAGCTAAAGGATCCAATCGTCTTTTTCGAGATGGGAAGCAATGGCTTGGAAAAACTTAGGTGATATGCCTTAGCTGCAGTGTCGTTTGGATCTGCAGATGGCGTTTTTAGAAAAACAGAACTCTGTGTGAGATGCCTTAGCTGCACTGTCTTTTGGATGTGCAGATGGCTGATATCTTGTTCGACACGCTGAGACAAAACTTCGGGGCGAGGGTCAAAAAAATGTACCTGGACGTGGCAGCTTTGAGTATCAGATTGCCTTAGCAATCCTGAGTCTTCTATAGATTACTTGTCACCGACAATCTCCAAACTACATCGAAGCTTTGCTGCAGCGGCTCCATGAGCAGCTCATCGAAAAAGATACGTTTATCCGCACAGCGCAGCTTAAAAGAAAAATGTAAATAAAAGCATTCAGCAATAGATAATCATGCAAGAGATTTCCCAGTGTCATGAAACGCTCTGTGTTATGTTTGGTTGGAATTCTGATATCAATCTCAAGTCTCAAGCGTAGTTGTTAAGATATTTTTGTAACCCATGAATCACTATACCTCTTTCAATACAATAGAAATCAAACGACGATTGCAAACAATTTTGTGAGGGTTAGGTTTTCTTTGCAATGTCTCCATTTTAAAAGAACCAGTGACATTCTATTGAAGGCATGTGGTCTGAAGACATCAACCTCGTTGTACTAATTCTTGGATCAAGAAATGTCAAGGTGCAGCAAGAAAAGGAAAAAAATGCTGCTGCCAGTTCCGTGTGCCATGACACTTTGGGTCTGCACTCTGTGTCGGATGAATCGAGGAGAAAATTTTTTAACGCAACCTGCCAGGCATTAGGCCATGATGCAGAAGCTGTAACATCAACTTCAACTTGGAAAAGAATACAAGAAGATGTGCTGCCTGACGTTTTTGAACCTTTGGAATTGAAAGGTGTGGATGAAGATCGACCTGTGATCATCTACGTTGCAAACATTCCAAAGATGTTACAAAATTTGATGCAAAGATGCGAAGCGTTTGCACTTCATGTTTCCAACACTGCGAAGCAATGTCCAGGATTGAAAATGAACATGGTGATCTACAACGACGAAGCGACAGGTGGTAACGTGCTTTCTGTTGTGGGTGCCAAGAAGGCCAGCCTATGGTATTTTGGTATCAAAGAGCTTGGTTTTCTATGGTCGGATCAACTCTGGCACCCACTGGGCCTCATTCAGCATGCTCAATTTCAGGACATCGAAGGAGGATTTTCAGCCGCCACGGCAGCTATCATCAGGGCAATTTTACAACAAAATGTGGAAACAGGCTTTCCACTACAGTTTCCTGATGGGATGAGCATTCTGCGACTTCGAATAGCGTTCATGCTTTCTGATTTAGACAGCGTGCGCTACGCTTTAGATGCAAAAGGAGCTGCTGGCATTCGTTGCTGTCCATTTTGTTTGAACTGCATCAAAAAAAATACAGATTTGAACAAGTATGACCCATTTTTCCAAGTTATTACAAGCAGCAATTTTGAAGGGTTTTCGCGAGCAATCTGATGGTGACATATTCGATGTCATGGACAACTTGGCACTACAGGCGCCAACTTTGACCAAAGCTGCTTTGACAAAGAAGGAGATGGCAATTGGATTCAATTTCAATCCCTCAGGCTTGCTATTAGACCAGTTGGCAAGAGAAGCTTTGCCGCCATCATGCTTTCTGCTGGACACCATGCACTTGTACTGGTCGAACGGTGTGGTGTCTTTTGAGGTTGTGGAGCTTTACAAACGCTGGAATGCCACTGGCCGTGGTAATTTGCAACACTTTTTGGAACTCGACTGGAAAACTTCCCAACAAACGGGCTCAGCCTACTGGAGAAAACAATTGGGTCATGAAGCAAATTTCCAAGGCCAAGGAGCTTCGTACAAAGGTGACGCAAGCAACCTGCAATGCTTTCTTCCTCTGTTTCGTTATTTTCTGCTGAGAAGTTCCGAAGGAACTGGGCTATTGGAGAAAGAATTGGAATGCTTGGGTGTGCTACGCAAAATTCAAATGGAATTGCGCAAACTTTACCATGACACCATGAAGGTGACAGACACCCTGCAGGAACTACAGAAGGAACACCATCGTTTGGTTGTTGCTACATACGGAGACAATTTCATAAGACCGAAGCACCATTTACGGTTCCACGCAGTGCAACAGTTCAAGCGCAACCAGTTTTACTGTGACGCACAGGCTTGTGAAAAAAACATAAAATGTTCAAATCCCATATCGGCCTCCACCGGTTTGATGGTTGGTCTCAAAACGAAACTGGCATGTTTGGACACCTTGTGATGAAAGCAGTTTGGCAGCACCATGTCACATCTCTGGATGCCTTTGGATTCGACAATCGCTTGGTTGGAAAAGTTGAAAAACATGCTGAGTTTTCTTCCGCCTTGGGCACCAACGACTGCGAGGTGACGAGCCAAATGATTTTTGCTGGAAAGACAATTTCAAAAAACGACGTTCTATTGGGTGACCACGCTGGTATCGTCCAAGCTACAGTACGCGCAAGTTCTGACTTTTATATCTACTTGCAGCCCATGCAACTGCAACATCAAAATTCTTTTTGGTCACGGTGGTCTGTGGCAGGTGCCATCAGCAAGTTGGTGCACGTCAAGATGGTAGGAAGAACTCCTATGTGGTGGATGCTCCTCGAAGACGATGTTGTTCTTTGCATACATTAGCGTCAAAAAAAGCAAAGACCATGGCTCCTGGTAGCAACATGTTTTGCGGCTCATTGAGCCGCAGCAACAAAAACAGTTTTCAACACGAAACCAAATACTCCAAGGGCTGCCACGTTTTTTCTTCAAGCGGCTCCTTGAGTTGCAATGATCTATAGATACTCTACACTTGATACACTTGAACATGTATAGTTTGAACTTCCAAGTTGTTTTTTCTGCTGTTTGCGGCCCATTGGGCCGCAACGTCCATGATTTTTTACATAGAATATACCAGGTTTTGTCTCACTGTTGCAGCCTGCTATAGGTGAGCGAGTCTGTGTGCAATAAGCTGTGAGAGTCCATTTTCCAGTGCTTTCCAGCAAAACATGCTTTTTCGAAAGAAAACAAACAGGACTAAAAACGAGCCCTGTAGAAAACATGAATTTACTTAAGATACTTATAAGTTACTTATAACTAATTTGTAAGTATATTACTTATTTCAAAAAATCCTCATTTTCTAAGTAGTTTAAGTATGTTGTAAGTTTTTTCTATGTGTCACAAGTGCTCTATGTACTTGCAAGTGCCACAAGAAGAGCCGGTCCACCAAGTATGTTCCCATTCTATATCCACTTTTATAATCTCATATAATCTCAAATGAATAAGTTGAAGCCGCAAATGCGCACCTTTCAAGCGCACGGTGACCACAGCACCACCGCTTTTCATCTGCCTGGAGATGCAATGCCACTTCCATTTGGGGATGGTTCACACAATTGATGGACAATTGGGGGGTTATAAATCCAATATACAAAATTTGGTTGGTAAATATACCTGGTTAAAAATGGTTAATTAATATGGATATATATATACTGGTTGGTGGTGCAATAACCATGTTGAAAAATATGAGTTCGTCAATCGGTTTCGGATGACATCCCATATATGAAATGGAAACATATGGAAACATCATCCATTCATGTTCCAAACCACCAACCAGAAAATTTATGGGGATCCACATGAAAACTCTAATTAATCAGACAAAAAACATCCACTTCTCTGACCTGTTTTTTTTGGTATCCCAATTGCGGCCGAACGTTCGCGTTAAAGGCCTCCGGCACAGCGCGTGCTGCGGATGGCTGGAGAGACCCGGATAATGCACCTGGGTGGATCGTGGTGGATCGTCGGTGGAGTGGTTGAGTTTAGAACCAACGAAGCAACCTGTCGGGCCAGGATTTACCATCTGGTTATGATGATTCAAATGCTTTACCATGGTTTACCTATTAATAGCATGGTGATTTTCCATGGCTATGTAGCAAATAACCACTAGAAATGGTGATTTAATGGGTTAACAATGGGTCAACAATGGTGAATAATGGGATGATATGGGATTTACCATCTGGTTACCCGGCCTGGTAAACATACCAAAAAAAAATGGAAAGATCCACCATGTTGAATGGGAAAATTCACTGTTTCGACTGGGCCATGTTCAATAGCTATGTAACAAATTGCCATCTGGTTATGACATTCACACTTCGCCATGGAAATATCCACCCATGTTTAAGAACGGTAAACCCAGGTAAACACACCATCTATTTCGATTAGGGCCATGGCTTAGTCCCATGGCTATGTAACAGTCATCACCAGAGGCTATGGTGGATTCCCTGGTGGATTCCCTGGGGGATAAAACCCAGAAAGTGCTATCCAACTATGGCTGGGAAAGTCCCTTTAACTAAAATGAATGTGGTGAAAAAGCATCGAACTAAATTTCTAGATATGGTGCATTTTCAAGCACGCCATGACGCCATGTTTCAAGTCAAGGGCAGTTGGAAAATCCACGGCTTTCCTGATTCTCAATTTCTGTGAGGTTACCATTCATTTCCCCCAAGCTTACCGATATTTTGCTAAATCCAACTCCATCGAAATCCGATATTTTGACTGGTTCGGTTAAATCCCAGTTTTCACATTCTGTCCGAAGAAGGCCTATCCAGAAATGGTGTAAATGTTGAAACCACTGGGTTGGTTTCAATGTAGAATGTTCACGGCAAGTTTAATGGGGAAAAAATGGGAAAGCAACCAAAACATCCAACATTGAGTGACACTTGTCCCAAAAACCGTCCACATGCTTAGTTAACCATTGACCGTACATACCTTCCAACAACAAGTGTCGAAGATTTCAAGACAAACCCAAATCAAACAAATAGGTGGTTACATGTTGCTAACCCGTTCATATTGTTGATGATTGATGTCACCTTCTGGTACTCAAACGTGGCAATGGTAAACCCCCCCATGGCCAAATGGCCTATTTTTATGGAGGTGTCCAGCTGGGAACATCATCGAAGCAATTCTCGGGGATTTTCCAGCAAGCCATTTGTTTTCTTAGCTGCAATTCATGCTAATTCACCGAATTCATGCTAGAGAAATGCTAGTAAAGCAATAGGATCCACCATCCCCAACATTTTACCATAAATGGCTTGTGTAAACCATCAACATGTGGGTGGATAACAACCCGCAGAAACCTCCATTGAAATCCATCAACCACCTATCTTTGATGGTTATTTGGCACGTGACTACAGTAACTCTAGAAAAAAGATAGCCCATCAAGATGGACGTCCATCATATCATCATCATCCCCAGTATTAAACATATAATATATTTATAAGCCCCGAAGATTTTTTTACACCCCCGATGAAAATTCTATGGTGCCGTTTAACGGTGTTTCAAATCCCCGAATCTTTTTACCATGGTTTCTGGGTGGTGTCTATATAATAATGATTGCAATCCTCCAATTTAAGTGACTCAATGAACAGTTCAGAGGAATCTAGTAATAAAACACATATAAAACATATAAGACATATATAAGACACTACAAAACTATAGTAATATATCCCATATGCTCCATGTATGGAATATTTACCAACATTTCTCCCATATATGACCCAAATGTAGGTAAATATTCCATACATGGATCCTATGGGTACAGTAATTACCATCCCGATTTACAACTCCCGATTTCGTCAATTCCGTCGCACCTCCGTCACATTTTCGTGCTTCACCAGGAATTCAGCAACCTTCTGCGCGTTGCTACACTGCCTGACATTAGGCCGTGAGGCGTTACGGCGTTTTGTAAGAAGGAAATTAGGGGAGGTGAAGCCTTGAACAATGGGAACATATGGGAACCCTTGAAAATTGAAAAGTTGCTTTTCTATCACGGAGAGGTTTCACATGGTTTCACAAATACAAGAAGTATTGGATCTAGTATGACCCTGAATGTTTGTGATAACTCGAGTTTCATGAACAAATGAGGAAAGGGCCCATAATCCCAAGAACTCTGATATGTTGCTGAAACTACACCCTTTACAGTACATACAAGTAGTACACACTATTGATATCTATTGATATTCTCAACTTGCAGGATCATCCCCGCAAAAAATGTGTTTGGATCATATCTGTACTTTCGGGAAGTCTCAAGAGAACTTGGAGTGTACATAAACAACGCCATGGCACTTTGAGTCCCATACTGGGCCAGATAAACTGAAGCCCGTGAATCTCAAATCTTTGGTGATTTTCCAATCTCGGGGGCGCCAAATTTGACGGCCGATCTTACACAATCTTTAAGAAATCTCTGCAATAGTGATATATCAGCCAGTATTTTTCTTTACAGTTCTAATCTTCACGCATCCAATGGTCAGCTATCCTTCGATATTTTTGCACAGGTATATCCATATGGCTACTTTTGTCTTAAAAAAACTGACCTGCCTCCCATATAGAAAGCGCGAAAGCGCTGATTTCACGGACAACCAGCAGCCATCAAGCAGCGGATAGCGCGCCTCTCCATGCGAACTGCCAGCGTCTTCATTCCGCGCAAGGCCAAATATGCCTCGCTTCGCTGGCGACGCAACGGACGATCTCGTTTTTTTTTGAAACGTGAACGATCCATGACGCAGAACAGTCTGAACCATGAGCTAAACCCAATACCATCCAAGGTTTTGGTGTATATATATATATAAATTATATTATACAATTATTATATACCATTATATATCCAACTATATATACTTCGGAGCTGGTTTATGGCAGCACCTCAAAGGGACTCGCGATGGCACCCACGCTTTTGGCCAAGGCGTTGAGCCTGCAGGAGATCCCAGAAGTTAGTCCCAAGCCCCGTATACCATGAGGAGCCCACAAAAAAAAAACAACGGTGGTAACTTGAATTCATCAACCCCAAGATCAGCACACAGCACCGGTCGAAAAATCATTCGAGGTTTATCACGATTGAAACTTCAGGAACTTCAGGAGTTGCAAGCTGGAAGGATCACAACCCAAACATGCTTCACAAATCACTGGAGGGCCATCCGCCACATCCAGAAACCACCCAGAAACCCATACCATGTGATGCTCCAAAAGTGCCATGCTTCTGGGAAAATAATGATAAAATCTCATGAAATATGATAAAACATCTTTTTTTGGGGGGTATACCGTGTACCTCATGTTCAAACAAACCCCCATGGTCTCTCCTAAGGGACAAGATTGAAGATGGATGTCATCAGTGGTCCTAATGACCTCGATGTGTCGATCTCCCTATGCAGGGCTCAGAACCCCTGGAATTGGCCCTTATGAAGGCAATGTTCACCAGAAATCACTTTCAAATCGCCCCAGATCATTCGCCTAGCCAAAAATTCACCCAGTTCAACCCTGAGCCCCAGATCATTCCAAAACCACCCAAGAAATCCTCTAAATCCCAAACAATTCCTCTCCATTCTCCGGCCCTTCGCCTCTGAGCCAGGTCCTGGTTGCCCACCACCAAGGCACCGCCGGTCATGTCGGAGTGGCCCCCAATGTATTTGCTGGCCGAAATCATCACCTCGCCAAAACCGAGGTTTATAGCGCCAAGATTTTGCTGGGCAAACATCTGGGGATATCTGGGGCACTTTCTGGGCATTTATACCATCTTCAACGTGAGACCGCTTGAGGACATGGAAATTGAAGGCGTGTTGAGGAGAAAAGCTGTTCCTCACAAGATCTGTCGTTGTGAGAAGTGCTGTTTTCTCATGCCCGGCAAAGTCTCGCCCAAAACCTGTCGTTCTTGTGGAGACTATATTGGCTATTGGCCACATGGAAGTAAAAACATGACGTTGAAGAAGCAGGGATACAATTCTCGTATTGAAAAAACATATTAGCGCTTGGAATCATCATACCCAATGTTGTTAGAAACATGCTAGCCCTTGCAACCAGAAGTATACCAATTGCCTTTTACATCCTGTTACATCCTTATTGTGGTCCGTCGGCTGTGCAGAAAACCAAACCTGCGGTTTCAAGGAACGCCCCAAGATCCATGGTTGCTGGTCCATGCGTATTAAATACTATATATAATTATACTGTATATAATTATTGGATTTCATGGAAACAAACTTGAAAGAAACCCGGCGATCCGCATCACTTTGAATCCGTAAAAAATCCAAGGTCGCCAGGATGCTCCCAGATGTTCCCCCCGGCCCCACGAGGCCACGAGGTCGTTCAGTGCCAAGGTGCAATGTCTACGCCCAACTTCAGGGGCTGTTGATTCCAGGCAGTTGCAAAGGTGTTGTCTGCACAGATCAGAATGGGCGGCTTCTTTGGATCCTCGCGAAGCGGAAGGATTTTCGGAAGTGAAACATGTTTTTTTTAAGACTTGAGTCACTTGAGTCACTTGAGTCTTGATCGGAATAGCTTCGATTGATTTTAGATATTCACTCCTTATCCATGACGGATCCATGCTATATATGGTGCTCCATGGATCCCATCAATATACCCCAGTCATGTTAGCATTTTTCTACCAGCACCATGGATCCGTCATGGGTTTGGATCCAAAAATTTTTCAGTATCTGGATCCAAAGGGACTGGAAGATCACCCCAGTTCAACCTAAATATAACTCTGGCTGGTGGTTTACCAAGCCCTCTGAAAAATATGACTTCGTCAGTTGGGATGATGACACTCCCAACTGAATGGACAAATAAAATTCATGTTCCAAACCACCAACCAGAACTGGTTTGAATTCCTGTGGTTGTCACCCAGCAATTGGGTTTTTCGCTGCTTGGGAGACTTGCACCATGAAGGCTAGCCACTCACAAACGACCAATGGCCTTCAGCCGTCGTCTGTGCGAATCCCTCAGCATATGTCATGAAAGCTTGCTGCGCTGACGTCTTGTCGGTTCCTTCTTGCTCCACTTCTCCGAGCGCCTTGTCAATCTCTTCCAGAGTGCGGTCCGACACAAGGGCATCAGTTCCACGTTTGACCAGCAGCACACACTCTTCGTATGTGGCGTCTGGAGAGAGAAAGCCGACTCCAGACGTTGCCGCTTTGGCCAAGTTCTTCGCTCCCGTCGAATCAGCGGCTACCACACAGAAAAGCCCTCCGTACGCTCCCAAGGCTCGCACGATCTGCAGGTGCTTGCCCATGGATTTCACATCGGAAGCAATGTAGGCAGCATCTCCAGTTCGCGCCTCTTCGAACGCTGCGAAAGCAGCGTTTATTTTCGACATCGAGGCTCTCATGGGTGCATTAAAAACAGTGGCCTGCGCTTTGGCCAAACCGGAGAACAGCGGCGTAACCATTGGATGGAAAAGATGCGGAGCTGCTACCAAAGGTGCCATCGAATTGTACAAGGTCGAGCCGTCTGCTGCAAGCCCGCCAACAAGGCCACCATTCGCTGCCAGAATGGCGTACCGTTCAAGCGCGCGAATCGCCACCCGGAAAGACGCTGACCCTCCCTCAACCCAGCGGAGTCCTTACATTCTAAGGCTTTCTAGATAGATTAGATAGGTAAGTTACTGGCAGACATAACTATGACAGATGACAGATCTATCATGATATGTAGATCCGTCACGTTCCAGTTGGCTGTGAGATAGGTCACCAAACCCAAAATCATGTGAAATCACAATCCAGTTGCCTATCTCAGTTAGACAAAGGAACCGTGTGAAAAACCCTAAGGCCCAGCTCGGATTCAAATCTCTACTTTCCCAGTTCCATGGACCCAGTTCCTAAATTGATCCCCATAAACTCCCACGAGATCCCATGACCAATCCGATTCACTAAGTTTAATTGATGGTCAAATCCCCATTGAATCGCAACAATTAGTATGCACTCAAATACAATTAGATACCATTAGTTCATTCCCCTTAGTGAATGCTTAACCTCCCATTGAATCCCATCATACCAACCCCCAAAAAAAATTAAAAAAGCTGGGACACCTGGACAAATGTATTACTGGTTGGTGGTTGAGCCCTACCCCTCTGAAAAATATGACCTCGTCAGTTGGGATGATGACATTCCAAACTGAATGGAAAAATAATCCATTCATGTTCCAAACCACCAACCAGATTATCATCAGTATACCAACCATGGTTCATAGATATTAATGGTGATTAATGGTGATATTAATGGTGATCTGTGCAAATTACTTTCTTTCTTACCTCGTCTATACTTCGTGTCTGATCATCGTTACGCGCATTTAGCACCTCGCCTCGTTACATGTGGTTTAGAAAATAGCACCTCGCCTCGTTAAATCTGGTTTCGAAAATAACCCCTCGCCTCGTTAATTTCAGGCCGTAGGTATGTATATATATATAATTACATATATATGTATATCTAAAGGATTTTAAGAATGCCTGTGAGTAAACATTGGTACATGTATGATGCACGAACAAGGACAGGTTCCAATGTCTCCAACCCCTTCTTTCCAAAAGGCAAAAGGCTTTTTCACGTTGCCTTGCCGAGAGTGGTTCAGTGTCCATCCGCCTTACGGCGTTTGGGAGGGGACATCTCATCCAATATATTGGAAAAAGCTCTACGTTCTTGATTGTCCACAAGCGCAGCATCGCCCGTGCTCAGGCCTCGCAATGGCCCTGCGGGCCTTTCCTTCCTTCCCTTGTAATGAGGCCTTTTGGCTCCTGCAAGACTTCTCCGAAGCTCGCATCAAGGTCTTTCATGGCCTCGAAAGGCCACCCAAGACGCGACTGGAGAAGAACTCGCAGCGGCATGGCCCTGGAACTTTGAGCGTGCGAGTCTTTGAGCCCCAGTACTGAAGTGAGGGTGTCTGGCAAAACACTTTTCCAGCACTGAAAAGTTTTGTCTGCTACAAACCCTGGCGCGCTGTCTTGGAGGCACCGGATGGACATGAAACAAACTTTTGGCAGCCTGAAAAGTTTATTTTGGTGGATTTAGAATCTATTTACTTCCACTACACAGCCGCCTCGTTCTATACAAATTTAACTCAACCACCTGCTTGAATCATCAAAATAAACTTTCCAGCTCTCCAAAAGTTTTATTCCATGGGTCCGTGCCATCTACATATCCGAAAACTGCCCATACTCCTTAATTCTCAATAAGCAACCTCGTTGCTGACCTCGTTAATTCTCTTTAACTAACCTCGTCACCTCGACTGGGGTCGCAGTAATTTGGGCAGATGGTGATTATTACTATCATGATATTGAACCACCTGGAAGAACCGTTCTACGTTTCTGTAGCTATCAATCGCTAGCTGAACGTGGCCCAAGCTGCACGGTCCACCCGTCCTGGGCCGAACGGACAGCTTCAACCAGCTGTGCGATGTCCACCAAGGTCAGCAAGGGATTCGTTGGGCTCTCCACCTGAGAAGTTCACCAGCCAATTTGATAAAGTGATTTAAGATGATTTAAGCAGTTGAATATGGGGATTTCTCGTGGATTGATGAGTAAATTGGCTTTGAACTGAGGTCGATGAGTGGAGTTCCAGCTGAAACTTGATCAATCCAGCGACCAGGTGTCTAAGCTGATCAATTTTTAGATATGGGGTTTTCCATAAATGGGAGTACCCCAAAATCAATAATTTATTTCATGGAAAATCCCATCTATAAATGGATGATTTTGGGGTACCCCATGACTTTTAGGACACCTCCATATGACTGCGACTGCAGGTTGGTTGTAGCAGACCCGAGCTGACCGACATCGGTCATCTCTAGGTGGACAAATGGAGATGTGGATGCTTGCTGAACAGGTGCTCAGAACTATAGGAATTGTGGCAGCTCAAAATTCACAGTGAGAATTCAGGCATGTTGTGGGACATGAACTGAAAAATAGTTTTTTTTACAGTAATAGTTCATAAAACTACAGGTAATTTCTACACAACACAAATAGTATCAAATAGCTATGACATTAATTCACCAAGAAAAAAATGGCGGTTCACCCCACTTTCCATTCCTGGAAAGCCGGTCATATAGAATGATTCGACTCCAAATCCCAGCATGACTACAGGTCTTGCTCTGGAAAACTCCAATGTCTTCAACTGATTATCATGGATCATTATGGATTATCATGGATTATCATCATTTTTATCATGGATTATCATCATTTTTATCATGGATTATCATCATGTTCCCCATGTTTTCCCCATTTTCGTTGCCATTGAAGGTGGCCAAAAAATCGCCATCACCATCCATTCGTTGCCTCCGAGGCACCCAGATCATGCGAGTGTTCTCCTGGATCTTGGAGCAAACCTCATCTGAACCCGAGGAAAAATGGTCACCTGAGGGTCAAAATATCGCTATCCCATGACGGATCCATGGTGCTGCTATATATGGTAATATTTGGGGTATATTGATGGTAAATGTTATATATAATATTATATAATTACCCATAGGATCCATGTGTGCTATATATGGTGCTCCATGGATCCCATCAATATACCCCAAAATGATGTTAGCATTTTTCTACCAGCACCATGGATCCTATGGGTATGTAGAACCAGGAAACACGGACAATTCAAGTGGATTTTTTTGGTGGAATTTCAATGATTTAACATGATTTAACGTCACCCTCAAACAGAGTAAGTCTAACATACTGTGGATGGGCCAGCGAAATCCTGCACCACCGTGGGTGGTTGAAACCCCAGACATACTGGGATGTTTATCATCTATCAACTGGTGATTCGGATTTCGCTGGCCCATCCATAGTATAACGAATGACATTGGTATCTCACCAAGGAACTAACGGATGATGCCCTCATCGGCTGTACGAAGATCCAGATCCAATGACCGCAGTTTTTTCGTTTCATTGGACCGCACCAGTTGATGGTAAACATCCCAGTATTTGTTTCAACCATCCTTTTGGTGGTGCAGGATTTCGCTGGCCCATCCACAGTATCAGTATTATATGGTTTATGGGAACAACCATGGTTGTGCCCAATATGCTCGTCATATGTCGTCATTTTTCTATCCGGACTAATGAGAATCCTGTTCCTGAACTCGATCCATTTAAATGCCGGAAAAAAAGGATATGTTATACTGAGGTGTTGCATATTAAAAAAAGTCCTCCATGGTTTCAAATACCTGAATTGCGTGATCGATCAAAAAGTCGTTATCAGGCGCGCAATCGCAAAACCTTACTGCCTCTTAAATAATCAGATATAATCAGTCATTAGTCGTACACTTACAGTACAATATGTACACGTAGCCATGTCATTCCATGACATGTAACCACTGCTCTATCCCTGCGACTAGCCATGACTTGAACCCCCAAAAAATCAACCAGGGCGAGCCGGGAAATCTACTGGAGGTTACAGGAAAATCCACGATATGTGGCAGAAACATAGTACATACATATCATGTATGTATATATATATATATTTATTTATTTATTTATTTATTTATATGATATCTATATCTATCCGTATTTTCTTGCTGGTTGCATCCCTATATGGGATATTATGGGATTCAGGTTAGCCTTTTTTCAACCTCTGAAACCATCTCTCCAAGGCCTGAGGCTATGGACATCCTTCAGATCGTTGAGGTCCAGGTATGTGAAGCTTAAGTGTTGGGAGCTAGTCCGAACCTTCTCAAACCTTGGCAGGCCCTGGGCCCTGGCAGATGGCAGATTTTAGCAACAACGAAGTGGCAGCAACACCTTGGACAGCACCATGAAAAATTGGAAGTTCAGCAAAACTTGAAATCTCACAAGCAAAAAAATAAGAAATGTTCAGCAGCAACAATATCCAGAAACAACTCTAAAATCATGGGGTGGATTTCGACCGAAAATCGTTTCTGTGGGAGGGTTAAAACCAACCGCAGTAACATGGGAGATTCTGGGAATATAATTTTCGCAACATGGGGATACCCGGCCTGGTAAACTCTCACATAACTATATGGAAAGACAATCACCATGCTATTCATGGGTAAATCCACTATTTCGACTGGGCCATGTTCTATGTCACAAATTGTTAGTCATTACCAGAGGGTATGGCAACCATATCCATGAGACTATCCATAGATTGTCCATAGATTATCCATAGATCTGGGTAAATTAGAATATTTCACTAACCTGAAAATTAAGGCCATTTTGGGATGATTCCCCTTACTAACTATGATTATAGTGAGGTCGCAGTGAGATCGTTATAATTTACTCAGATAGATTATCCATTTGTTTACCGGAGGGTATATTGTCCCCTATATTCATATCACCCGATGTTCATGGCAGCTCAGGAGATCCTATATTTACCCGGCCTGGTAAACGTTTACAAAAAGCTATGGAAAATCACCATTTTTAATGGGAAAACTCATTATGAATGGCCATTTTCAATAGCAAACTGTTAGTCATTACCAGAGGGTACCTTTGATTTGCAATCCCAGACTTGGTCAAGGGCAGATTGAACTTCCACGTATAGAAATTTATCGCAATAGACAGTTCCTTTGTAAATTAGATATGTTCCTTTCAAGGTCCATGTTCAACCGCAAAACCTAGGACCTAAAACAATTTGGTTCTTTTCGTTCTCCTGATATCCGCAAAAAAAAACATCAATATTATATAGAAACTTGGCAAATTCTATGAACTTCCTTCAAACAAAAACATGTTTCTTGTTTGTTTTTTGCGAGCGGTTTCACCATCCTATGCACTTCAGATCGACGTCCAGATCCGGGCATCCCAGCAAGCGAAGCGTTCCTCCATAGAGACCCCTGGAGGATCTGGGTGAATTGCTATTCCCTTGTGGTAAACCGGTCGGTAAACCCAATGCCATGAACCAATGCCATAAACCATCACCAGAAATCACCATGAATCATCATGAATCATGATAAATCACCATACGTCACAATTTTTATGGTTGCTACCATCCCCAAATGCTAGGTTTCTTATCGGGTTGCCCCCATTATGAGCCCCAAATTCTAGGATCAGGACATTGCCGGTGTTCAACTCACCCGTTCGTGGGCTTTCGCTGATCAGGGATAGTCCGTATTCTCAGGGTGACAGTTCCAATTCGGAAATGGTAAATTATTAAAGCCTCAAGAAGTCTTGTCTTCTAGTTGGGCCTTATTTTCAGTTTG
This sequence comes from Cladocopium goreaui, assembly GCA_947184155.2. Classification (NCBI taxonomy): domain Eukaryota; class Dinophyceae; order Suessiales; family Symbiodiniaceae; genus Cladocopium; species Cladocopium goreaui. The sequence continues at coordinate 158,640 of CAMXCT020006581.1, read as the reverse complement.
TTGGGGTTGCCATTATGTTTTTTGAGGCCTTCCTGTTGCATCTTGCAACATCGAACTGGGTCACTATTCTCTTTGGGACAACCCCAGTTGGGCTCAAATCAGGTCTTTTGGTTTACAGCTACACACACAGAGGTATTTTCTGCAGACAGGATTAAAATATCACATCTTAAAACCACAGAATTACAAGGCTAGTAATGATTTGCCTTGCGAAACTAATGGATTTTGGGACTGCACATCGTCCTTATGGGGACAATCCGTAGCCCGTGATTATCTTATGGGAAATCAATGAAACCAATGGGTATAGCCGCCAAAAATCAAACCGGGCCATGGAAAATGACCACGAAAATCACTTTATATATGTGAATTTCCATCTATAATAACTTCACCATTTTTTTCAAACCGACTTTAATTTCGAAGGGGAGATTTCCCATCCAGCCATGTTTGATTCCCATCATGTGGGCATGGCCAATTTCGGATACCCTGCATTTGCTTGTTGGCTTGTTCGTGTGCATTATATATAAGAAAAAATATATATATGTTTTTTTTTTCCAGTGGGTTAACCCAGTATTACATATCTCAAGCAGATTGCTGATTCTATAAATCCCATTTTTACTGGTGAATTCCGCCACTTCTGATTGTTCACCCAGGTAACTTAACGGCACCACCGTGCAAGAACCCTGCACCCAGTCCATCCCAGTCCTAGTTTTTTCAGTGCCAGTAATTTAACCGTTTGCTAAGCTAATCTAAGTAGCCTCTGGTATTTTTTTAGGTTTTGCAAAGCTAATGTATGGCCCATTTCCATTTATAGCTGCACCAAAGTCCCATGGTGCTCAACACCTATATCCACAGGGGCCGAGCACCTCATCGCCAAGACATGGCTTTGAGGTTGTAGCAATTCCAGAGCCAGGGCCGTTGCGGCCATGCCTGGCCATTGAAGCCCATTAAACGGCGCTGCCGGGTTTCGGGGGTTGATCTATAGGCTCTATAGGGATAGAATATGGATATAATATGCGACAAAACCATGGGATGTTTGAGGAGTGCCAGGGCAGGGCTTATTCATGGCTAGTAAGAACCCTTAGATAAAAACCCCGCAGTAGAGTCATGAACTACATGCGGATTTCACCACCAACCACCGCCAATCTGTGTGTTTGATCCCACAAGAGAATTAACACACAATTTATAGCCATTGAGGATGTACATCGTGAGATAATTGTGGGACTAATTCCCCGATTTTGGATATTTTTGGGGCAAACTTAAAATGAATAGGGACTATGTAAACTCTTACATTAGCCTCTGGTAGGCAAAAATGGCAACGGAAAATCCATAATGCCGATCCATTTAAAAATGTTTTTGCCATTCCTATTTTTTTCCTCCATTGCCATGTTTGATTATCGAAAAGAAACAAATTAAGATGTGGTTGGGAAACTGAATTCATAGTTCCAACTGTGCCTGGGGTTTCTTCAAATGTGGGATCCCCAAGTCAACATAGGTTTCAATATTAAAATATATACTGACATGTTCTGGTGACCCGGATGTTTTGGATTGATTTGGGCCTAATGTGGTTTTCACCCGGGCTGCCATAAGCAACTACCATGACTGGGGATGGTTTCAATATCTTGCAATCCCAACCCATCAAAATGGTGATGATTTGGGGATGGTGTATGATGTTTATTGGGTTTTCCAGTTTACCACACTAAGTTGGTTAAACAATGTTATATTCTGGGAAAATTATAATAATTCACAGACCTGAAATAAGGCCATTTGGGGATGATTCCCCTTATTAACCATGATTCCAGTGAGGTCGCAGTGAGGTCGTTATAATTTACCCAGGTTATATATAGTTGGTTATAGATTAGATCCCGATGCAATTCCCACACTAAGTTCCACTGAGTTGGTACCCCATGACTTCGGAAACCAAACTGCCTGGCTCCACTGGCTCGAGCCTGACGCAGTGGCGGTGGCCCAGCAGCCGCCCTCCAACTCAGCGATGGCTGTTTCGTAGGCGTTCCTGACCATGAGGGCCCCGAGAGGCAAAGTCCAGTATACCAATAATATGGGTATGGATCAGTACCTATTAATACCATTTTTAGGGGGATGAACATCCATTTACCAGCTATTTTGGTGTTCACTAGGTACCAGGGTTTTGGCACACTGCCATATTTATTATGGCATGTGTCTGATTCAAAATAATAGCATCTATCACTTTTACATTTACCATCCGTTGGTAATTCTGGAGGTTCATAGATGACTGATTAGATTGATTGTGATAACAGATATATAGGGATTAGTATGACCAATAATTCCCCATTTCACTACTAAGATTGCACCAACACATGGGGATTTATAGATGATTTAAGATAGCTAAGTTGGTTTATAAACTAGGTGCCGCCGCCCGTAGCGGACTCGGCCCTTTTTACCTTTGCAATTTGCAAGTGCAACGTCTCATGTGCAAAGTTCTGTGGGAACCTTGGGAACCATTTGCCACAAGGCATTGCGATGATTGTATCGCCATTGCCATTGGTAGACATAGTTCCAGATCTCAGCATTCAAAGTTTGTTCTTCGCATTCTTTGTATGGACACTGTTTGGAATGAAATCTTTACAGTAATCCCAACATTTGTCCAAAGTCTGCGTGCCAACTGTGATCTTGCGACCATTTTGTCTCCTCACTTCTCTGGCAAACTCCAGCAGCACATGCACTGCCCTGGAATATGCCAAGTGAAGATCCAGAAGATCACGTGTCCCTGCAGATCTCCATGATGTCAACAAGGGAGGAAACGGAACATCAGCACAAAGTAGCAACAGTAGCAAAGTGAGCACTTCAAGCTCAAAAGTCATGGAGACACGAACTGAAAGCCAGGTCTTGCGGCTTCGGAAAATACACACAACCATCAATGCGACTTCCAACATGAGAAAGGAAGACTCGGATCATGCAAAAAAAAACATCCAACCACAACATGTGTGATTCTCAGAAAACAAACATGTTGTTATTCCACCGCCCGTAGTCTTTTAAACCTAGATAATCCACCTATACCGTAGCATGATCCATGTATGCACATGCAAGTAAGACGTCTATGGCATAGCGTGCAACATGTCTTTACCCGAGAGACGTTACCACCCCACCCACCCCACCTGAAGGTATGTGAAATCAGGAAAAGAAGACGTGTGGAGCCTATAGCGTCAAAGATGTGAGCAAGTGCACAGAGACGTTCCCACACGCCCCACCCCACCCCGAGGTATGTGAAATCAAGTAAAGAAGACGTGTGTAGATGCAGACATGATTGCGCATGAAACTTCTTGACATGCAAAAACTAGCAAATTCAGCGAGTCCGCTAGGGGCAGCGGTAGCATAAACTAGGACAGCTTGAATAGCTTGAATGAAACTAAACCCTGGTTGATTAACTTGGGGGCACCCCAACAAATAGTGATGTCAGCTGCTACTAAAACCGCACACAATTACACAGTCCAGTTTGAATATCCGGAGTTGACATTATTGGAGAAGAGATGGATGATAGAAGCAATCCCTTGCCTTCCAGTTTCCACTGAGATAGCTTACCGGAATGATCAATGCAGTAGTGAATTGATGAAATATGATGACGTATATGATGTAGGTCATTAGAAATGTCATCAGAACGGGTGTATAATGCGTCATGATATGCTGATATACTGTAACACAATACTGGCAGTTCATGGTCAGAATAGGAAACATCTCGTTGGTTTCCAATCCAATGTTTAGGACTTGGTGGTTCAGAATTCCACGATCCTGAAACAAATGGATGACTCCAAATTGGTGGTTCTCAGCAAAAAATACACATAGATGATTTTGTGCATTGCCTTTTTCTCCTGGCTTATGCAGGTGTCGCTAGCTACATCCCAAATATCCTCGGGTTCTATACGTCTCCGTGTTTATTGTTCTTCTCATCTTGGCAGTATCATTGACAAACCAATTAACCAGTATCAACCATTACCACCATGACATCGTACCATTCCTGTGTTCTAAAGTGATGTGTTTCATGGTGTTCTGAAGTGATCCCTTTACCATTGCACACCATTACTAACCATTGCTAATGGACAATGAGTATCAACCATTGTTTGCGACCGAAATGAAATGACGTACGAGCAATTCCTGGAACTCCATCACCCAGCGTAAAAAACATGGATTCTCCGACCAGCCATGATCAATTCGCAAATATGTCAGCTACAAGGGGGTACTTTTGACGACAATTATAATTAATATATGGAGGTTTCCTAAAATGGGGGTACCCCTAAATCCGTTTTCAAGGGAGTTTCCATGAAAGAAAGCATCCAGTTATTGGGGGTACCCCCATTGTAGGAAACCCCTCATATGTTAATCAAAATGCCACATATAGCAGTGTGTCAAAACCTTGTACCCCTGGTGAACATCCAAATAGCTGGTAAATGGATGTTCATCCCCCTAAAAATGGTATTAATAGGTATTGATCTATACCCATATGCCAAAAAAAAACGAAGAACATTGGATGGCAACAACTGACCCAGTCGTCCCTTGGTCCCTTGACCGCCGTCCCGAGGGTTTGCCTCGTCGGATTTCCGCACCTGGAATATGCGAAGCGCCCTTCCTGCCGTGGGATTCCCAAAAACTGGCGGAAAGCCATGGGATTTTGCCTGAAGCAAAAGGATGTTTTCTAAAATGGTGCTACCCCAATAGCTGGATGGTTTACTTCATGGAAAATCCCATCTATAAATGGATGATGACTGGGGGTACCCCTATTTTAGGACACCACTATTTTTTTAAAAAAATGTCATGTTTAAGCATCATATTAATCATATTTCTGGAGTAACCAGACACCTGCTCAATATATTAAATTCACCATCTATGGTACCAGTACGTAAGGGACTTGCCATTGCAGGGTGAATGGCAGCACCTTCATCTGCGGCATCAAACCCTGCCACCTTCACCCATCCGATGACATTCTGCCCACAATCCCTACAAGATATAATATGTTTTCCACCACATTTTTTTTCGCAAGTTGGAGCAACTTCCCGAAAACTTATTACATCATATTACATCTGCACCTAATTCTGGCTTTACGATGCTTTACGGGTGTGTTGCTGCGACTAAGGGGTTTGAGAGCACACCCATTATTCCTATTATAATTGGAGTTGAAATGCCAAGAAATATCTCATTCATACAATATATATCATTATTTCATTATATACATATATAATATTTCATTCATATCATTATTCCATGTACAGCTCATATTCCACACCCCCATTTCCTCTCCCAGGTTGGGCTGAACGAAGCTGGTCGCCGTGGTGATGGGTGGAAAGATAGCGCCATGACCTGCGACGAAATTTTCGAGACGTCTAGGCTCTCATTCTTTGGGGAATAGCCTCCCGGCAATGAAACGTACCCTCCAGTAAATTAACATGGACCCTGGCTAAAAATTGGGGTTGGAAGATGAGTTTCCACTCGAAACGGCTTATTTTCAGGGTCTATGTTAATTTACCAGAGAGTAATTGATAAGTAATATTATTTGGATGTTTACATAAATGGGGGGGGGTTACACCAATAGCTGGATGGTTTTTGTTAGGGAAAATCAAATTAAAATGGATGATGCAAGGGGGTACCCCCCATATATGAAAACCCCCATTTAGTTAAATAGTCATTGAGTCATTTATAATCATTGATGAATACCTATATAATCATTTATAGTCATGAGTAATCATGTAAAATCATTTATATATAATCATTGATGAATAATAATCACTAATATGAATGGTTATTACATGTTATTCCTAATCCATACCCTTTGGTTATTTCACTTCGGGACGCCATGGAGCATGATACAAGTTGATGACTTACCTAGCGACAAAGAACCGTGGTTTTCGCGACGTGAAACAAAATCCAGAGGGTACATCCAGTACATTGCGTGGGTTGTGTCAGGATCGGCCCCAGTTTCTTGCCAAACTTCTTTGAATTGAGTGAGTTATTCAGAAGATAACGGGTATAAACATGGTGTCTGATGGTTTTTGCATTAGGCTCAAGTGATAAAGGAATCGATCAACGTTTAATTCCAACTATATTATGTTTATTACTTACTATTATTATTGTTATTCATTGTTATTCTGATTTTTAGTATTCTTGTTATTATTATTACTATTATTATAGTTATGATGATGTTTATCATTATTATTACTGTTCTCCAGTAGTGGTTGCAATAGTTTGTTTTGGAATATGTTTCACTACCTTCTCATGTCACCACTAGTATAAGTATCATGCTTCATGGCTCCGCGTGGACAATGGGACGCAAAAGATCACATGCATCAGTGGGTATGCAGTAATGATATGTCATGATATGATATTATTGATATATTATCCATGTATTATCCATATATTATTGATATTATCATTCCTTATCCGATCACTGATGTATTGATCATGTAAAAACAAGGGATCTGGGGAATTCTGTCTAGAACTGTACTTGTCGAAACAAGTTCTTTTTCAGTTTGGAATCACCATCTCTGGAAAACTTACTCTAAACGCAGGGAACTTTCGGGAATGATCAATTTCATCAGTAATAGTCATCCCCTTCCCCATTCCTAGCCATTCCCTACGTTTAGCACCAGTTCTGGAAAAAGATCCAGCAATTGTTGCGGAAAGGACCGCGAGTCGTGGGCCATTCGGGGCATTCGGGCCATTGTCACTGCTGCATCTTAGGCATCTTAGGCATCTTGGCCATCCCTTCCCTATGGATCCAAACACTGTCTGAGAAGGTACTTAACCCTTCAAATTATAGTAAATTACGTATACCCCAAACACTTCCTAAGAAGATACTTGGATCCATACCATAGGGCTTCTATGCCTGGTGATGTTCGATGTAAAGTGCCAATTTTGGTGGTTGTTGGGATGGTTTCTGGCATTGGGTGAATCCACAAAAAATACACAATTCATTGGGCTGAATGGATGATCTCTGTGCAGTGTGCCCTGAACATCTCCCAAACATTCGAAAACCTTAAGATGACCAGAAGAATATATTAAAGTTGAATTAAAGTATGATTTCTCTTATCATCTCTTATGCGTTTTCACACCTTCGATATGAAATCCATCCAGCAACCCTGTTCGTTGGATCTCAACCATCGCCTGGGTCATGCTGGTCACCCCCATGCACCGCCACTGTCTCGATCTTCAAGCTACGAACCTCGAAGGTCTGTCGCGAAGGGCTGGAATTGTAACTGGATCTTCATGGCTACTACGGTGGTGCCCCCCCAGTTATGTTTGTTGGTTTATAAACCATTGAAAATCCAATGAGATCAATTGATTCCATTTTATTGAGGACCCGCTCCTTAAACAATTCCACATTAAAGAGGATCCAAAAATTGTTTTGGGGGGCCCTACACTAATCAGCATCCAACATTATAGATATATCTACCATAAACCATAGTGAAATTGGAGTTACTGGCACCAACTTAGCTAAGTATGGGGCACCACCTTGTACTTTTTTTCTGATATTGTGATAAACCGTACAAGGCCCCTAGTGCCCCTAGTGTAGCCATTTATGTAACATGGATATATGGGGGTTCTGGAGCCATAGAAACACTGAATTGGTACGCAACACCCCTTTGCCACAACTTGGTACACACGGGAATATGCTCAAAACACACATGAATTACTGGTTGGTGGTTGAGCCACCTTGAGCCAGCTACCCTTTCTGAAAAATATGAGTCAGTTGGGATCATGACATTCCCAACTGAATGGAACAAATATGGAAAAAAAAATCCAAATGTTCCAAACCACCAAGCAGTTTTTACATGTTGACCATGATTTTTTTTTGCAGAACCTGGGGATGGGCCCCCAGGACCTGGGGATGGGCCATGTGGGATGGGCCAGCGATTTCGCCGAGAAAAAACACCAATTTTAAGGATGGTTGAAAGCATATGTTCATAGTGGGATTAATATAAACCATCAACTGGTGATTCGGATTTCCATCCACAGTATGATTCAGTATGATTCAGCCCATCTTTTCGGTCGAAGACTATGATGGAACTGATGGCACCAACAAGTCTGTGGATGAGGATACTGGAACCGCTACAGTTTTTTTTTTCGATGTTTTTTTGGCTATGGGTCAAGAGTTTTTCAGCTCAGAGCCTTGCAAAGCGGAACTATCCTGCACTGAGTTGTGTGCTTTGTTTCAAGATGTTTTCAAAATGATGGTTTCCGATGGAAAATCCTACTAAAATGGATGATTTGGGGTACGTCCATTTTATGGAAACCACCATTTCATACCATTTCAGGGTACACAGTCCTTGAGAAAATCTCTGCGCTGCAGGCCATCATCCAAACCTTTAGGTGGTGAATGGCGGCGTCACGAGTGCCACCTTCATATCAGATTTCTACCCAGGAATTTCCTCTGATCAAACATGGCAATGTACAAATCCACCATTTATTGAGGATTCTCCCAGTGAAACGTCCATTGATGATGTTGTTTTCCCTCGCCATCTTTGATTCTTGGAGGGTCGGACGTGGCAAAAAGGATGATTTTTTTCGCCTTTTGAATATGGGGCTAGACCGCCATTTTGAGAGAAACCCATATCATGTAAAACGATGATATCATAGTTCATTCCAATATATTCCAACTATATCCATCTATGTTCCCATGATATCTCCATAAAAAATCACCAGAATTGCTAGCTAAATCCCCACATGTTGAGAATAACACATACAAAAACCCATGCGTAAAAACTGCCATTTGTTACCTTCGCGTTTCCAAAACTGTCGACAAGAGACCCCAGCTGAGAAACTGCCCAGCTGAGGATAACTGGACCACCGCCCACGGCTGCGGTAGAGCAACCTTCTTGTGGGGAGGTTCCATTGCTGCCATGCCATCCGCCAGCGGAAGGAAAACTAAGTGCCTGGCCAAAGGGTTAAGTACTGAGCCTATGAATCACAATCATCAAAACCTGTCAAAACAGCTGTTCAAAATTACTTTACTTCGTGTGATCCCCACCATGACATTTATACATTTTCTTGCTGGCAAATCTTCTGGCATTCTATCTGACATATCTTCTGACATTCTATTTGGCATTCTATCTGGCATATCTTCTGGCATATGATCTGGCATATCTTCTGGCATATCTTCTGGCATTCTATCTGGCAAATCTTCTGGCATTCTATCTGGCATATCTTCTGGCATTCTATCTGACATATCTTCTGGCATTCTATCTGGCATATCTTCTGGCATATATTCTGACATATCTTCTGCATATTTGGCATTCTATCTGGCATATCTATCTGGCATATTTCTGGCATTCTATCTGGCAAATCTTCTGGCATTCTATCTGGCATTCTATCTTATCTCTGGCATATCTTTCTGGCATTGGGCATTCTATCTGGCATATCTTCTGGCATATGATCTGGCATATCTTCTGGCATTCTATCTGGCAAATCTTCTGGCATTCTATCTGGCATATCTTCTGGCATATATCTGACATATCTTCTGGCATTCTATCTGGCATATCTTCTGGCATATATTCTGACATATCTTCTGGCATATCTATCTGGCATATCTTCTGGCATTCTATCTGGCATATCTTCTGGCATATATTCTGACATATTTTCTGGCATTCTATCTGGCAAATCTTCTGGCATTCTATCTGGCATTCTATCTGGCATATCTTCTGGCATATTATATCTTCTATCTGGCATATCTTCTGGCATATACTCTGGCATATCTTCTGGCATATCTTCTGGCATATCTATCTGGCATATCTTCTGGCATATCTTCTGGCATATTTTCTGGCAAATCTTCTAGCATTCTATCTGGCATTCTATCTGGCATATCTTCTGGCATATATTCTGACATATCTTCTGGCATTCTATCTGGCATTCTATTTGGCATATCTATCTGGCATATCTTCTGGCATATCTTCTGGCATTCTATCTGGCAAATCTTCTGGCATTCTATCTGGCATTCTATCTGGCATATCTTCCGGCATATATTCTGACATATCTTCTGGCATTCTATCTGGCATTCTATTTGGCATTCTATCTGGCATATCTTCTGGCATATCTTCTGACATTCTTTCTGACATTCTTTCTAACTTTCTTCTGCACATTCTTTGTCCCATATCTTCCGACATGAGGTCCGGCAGGGAACACTTGGCGTGGATACTCGCGGTTGAGGTCCGGCAGGGAACACTGGGCGTGGATGGTCGTGGTTGAGGTCCGGCAGGGAACACTGGGCGTGGATGGTCGTGGTTGAGGTCCGGCAGAGAACACTGTGGATCGCGGGTCGCAGTTGAGCAAGGACGACGAGGACGACGAGGACGACGAGGACGACAAGGACGACAAGGATGACAAGGAGGATGAGGAGGAGAGGAGGAGGAGGACGAGGCAGGAGGCAGGAGGAGGCAGGAGGAGGCAACTGACATAAAATCTAACAACCCTCACCTGGCAGGTGGGGAAAAAACATCAGTATTTCAATCATTAAAACAGTACTGGTTGGTGGTTTCAACCCCTCTGAAAAATATTAGTTAGATTGGATCATCATCCCAACTATTGGGAAACATAAAAAATGTTCCAAACCACCAACCAGAGTATGTTCAATTTTCAAACTTCCAAAAACACGGCATCTTTTTGAGCTATTGAAGTCTCATAAGTGCCGCGGGACGATGTGGAATGCGGCTAATGCTTGGCACAGCTTGGCACTGAAGAAAACCAACAACGGGGCTGCTGTATGGTACAAAGAAACAAAGATCATTGAGCAGGTGTCAATATATCCTCTAGACTCTATATCCATCATTATCCATCTATATCCTCTGTTCTTTGTTGATGCATTTAAGTTCTTTTCTGAGGTGGTCGTCATGCCGACCTGTTGGGGAAACACCCATTGTTGGAATATGCTCTCACAACGACTGTTTCACCACATCCCTTGCGCAGGCAAGAGGTGTATAAAGCTCAAATGGCGGCGACTTAGCTCAACTGCGACAAGCCTTTCCTGAAACCTTTCTGCACAAAGTGTCACTTAAGTGAGTTTGAAGTGTTCTGACACATGCATGAAAATTGGAGCGATGTGCTTGGCATCAGGGTCATTGAACTGCGACGGATCAGAAAAGTCAGAAACCTCATGAATCAGCTTGCCCATGTTCCCACGTCCCAGTTGTACCACTTTTGTAACTACATTCCCGTGGCAATGGGTCAGCATGTTTTGCACTTATTAGTGTTGATCGCATCCCAAAAACATCTCAAGATTCTCCCAAAATGGGGAGAATCAATTACCAATCCTTCATGGCAATTCAATAGGAGAAACATGCTGTCTGAACAATTTTTGATTTTGAAGAGGGGTGTTGTTCAAGTGTCCGTCAACAATGCCATATTTCATTTAAGTCCTTTCGGGTGCGTCAATTGGGTACCTCCAAAACAAGTGGAGGGTTCGTGAAAGAAAGAAAAACACAATCCATGGTTGTCCGGGTCTCAATTTGACCCTGGTTTCAGTGGGACAAGATATCCTGGTTATCCGACCAAAAATATGTGTTGACACATTGAAATCAAACAGAGTTGGGGAATAGGGACGATAAGTTTTAACCATGTTGTTCTAAGATGCGATTGATTGTACCCCTGCGGCTAAAAATCTCAGGTACCAAAAGCAAGATGGTCTAGTACCACAAAATGACCAAATCGGATAACTTGTTGACCCACATTTCAGAAACAACCATATGATGGTGTTCACCACAAATCAAACCATAGAATATATACACATATGTATGTATGTATGTATGTATATATATATATACATTTAAATATACACCAGAAATCCTATATTTATATAATTCACCCAGTGAGAAACAAATTTGTACATCCTATCTAAAAAACAATCGTTTAAGTCTATCTCACTCTCACCGATTGGGCCTATAAACCCTTAACTGAATGGCTGGTTGGTGGTATACCTACCCCTCTGAAAAATATGAGTTAGTCAGTTGGGATGATGACATTCCCAACTGAATGGAAAGTCATAATCCATTCATGTTCCAGTCACCACCAACCAGATTATCATCAGTATACCAACCATGGTTCATAGATATTAATGGTGATTATTGGTGATATTAATGATGATTATCACTGGTTATAAATGGTGATATTACCCTTTGGTAAACGTTTACATAACTATGGAAAGATCCACCATTTTTTAATGGGAAAACTATGGAAAATCACCATTTTCAATGGGTAAACTATGGAAAATCACCATTTTTAATGGGAAAACTCACATTTTCCTGTTCCAACCAGATGGTGATTCATTTCAGCCCTATGCTATCTCGACCGTTCAAATCGTTGGCGTCGTCAGGGGCACCAGGCCAGGCCGGGGGAGAGCAGCAAGGATTTCTCCATAATCTTTCGACCCTTCACGATCCAGGCCTGACGACGTGGGATGGTCGTCCAATGGTCGTTGCGAAAAAAACTGGGACTCTTCTGTATATTTCCACAGATGATATATATATATATAATATATATATACACTCTATCTATACTGTATCTATCTATCTATCTATCTATATTTATATATATATCTATATACATATATATATATATGGAATCTCTGGTTGCCCAGTTATTTATGACCAGTCTGAGAGATGGAAACCTCACACTTCATTCATGTCGCTGCCATTCGCTGCTGCTCATCCGCTAAGCCTTTCTGAGTAAAACAACTTATTTTCTTGATGTGGTGAAATGCCGCAGTTTGCTGCTTGCTTGAAACATCTTTGGGTATGCCTCATTATATGTAATACCATCTGGTTATCTAACATAGCCATGGAAAGATCCACCATTTTTAATAGGTAAACCATCTATAAATAGGCCATCTATACCATGGCTATGTTAAATAAACAGAGGGTAGATCATGTTGGTGCCGATCATGCGGATGTGTTTGCTACGATCTCCATGAGGCCCGCGGATCTCCCCGAATGATTGTCAGTGGACTCCCTGTTTTTCGTTGCGTTCATCAGCATCGCCATCATAATCGTCATCGTAATCACCACCACCACCACCACCACCATCATCATCATCATCATCATCATCATCAAACTCATCAAACTCATCATGGCTGCTGGCTCACCATTTTGTTTTTACTTTTCTTGCTGGATGAAGCCCAATTTTGTTGTGTTGAAATTCCCCACTATGACGGTTCCTAGTCCAACTATGGGGTTGTCTGAGAATTGTGTACCCCCAATTCCAGACGATTGTCATAGTTTGATATATTTTGTCCATTGAACGTTGCCAAGAACTAGGGTATATCAACAATAGATGCTGATAATGACTGGGAAACAACTCCATCAATGAGCAATTTTCATCCCAGGATTTCATTGTTGAGGCATGTTGAGAACATAATTTTCCACATGTTTGGCCATCACTTGGGCTATAGAGTTATGGCCCGAAATACCAATTATAAGTACTGAGTCACACCATTTGTGGAATGTATAATGGTGGTAAAACAGTAATAAACCATCCCCAATTTCATCATAAATAGGCGGTATAAACATGTATAAACCATTCCCAAATGGGTAGTTTATTATTGTTTTTCCCACATTAATCCCATTTATAACCAGTTATAATTAATAAATGGCCATAAAATCCAATTCAATCTGACAAAACGCCATCCAAAATTCCATAAATCTTACAAATCCCATGAAAATCCTATGAAATCCTCACTTTTCTACCCATTTTTCCACAGCAACGTTAAAGGCACAAAATCACCCGCCGCACCGTCTCGTTCCGTGGCTCTACCTCGATGGTGAGCTGGGATGGCGACCGTTTCTGTTTCTATGTGGGGTGAACTAATAGGATTCACCATCACCACTAGTAGCTATGGTTAATATCATCTTATGTAGATATGAAACATCCATAATAATATATACAAATATATAAACATATATATATGTATGTATTTATATATATAATATAATATATATATATATGGATATATATGGTTCTTATATCATGTTATATCTCCATTATCGCTATTATCAAGGGCCGAGTTCACCATCCATGGGGATAGCTATCGGCCATGCTCTGTCATCGGGGAAAAGGGCCGCCTTGGATTCGCAGAACCGTTTGGCGCTGGTCAAATCCCAATTTCTGATAATTAATTCATGGTGAACCAACGTTTACAAACATGTCTGATGTTAAACATGGTTAAACCAATCCTGGTTGGTGGTTGAGCCTACCCCTCTGAAAAGTATGAAAGTCAGTTGGGATGATGACATTCCCAATATATGGAAAAATGGAAAATGTTCCAAACCACCAACCAGAATCATATTTGATGGTAATTTATCTTATTTCATGGGCAAACAACGATGCCCTTCCTATTCAAAAAAACAAACAAAAGTTGGAACATCTTCAATATCACGGGCAAGGCATGGCAATTTCATGAAACAACCACGGATTTTCCCTAACACATCGTGTTGAACGCAGCCCCAAACATGGAGGTATACCCCTAAATCATCCCTTTATAGATGGATTGTCCATTATCAACTAACCATCCATTTTAACAGGATTTTCCCTTATAAACCATCCATTTTAATAGGATGTTCATGGATTTTCCCTCAAAAACCATCCATTTTTGGGGTGTCCCCATTGAAAAAAAACACAGTCCGCTGGGTCGTCCCTGCCGGACCAATGTACATATCTGGTCGTTTTAGCACATGCTCCCGCTGCTGCAAGAGCTGGTACCTATGGAAAACCACGAGTCGTCACGAGTCGTTTCAACGGTTTTTTTTTTTGGTAAATCAACGAACTAATTTGGCATATAATTGAAAAAATGATAACTGATTGGTTATACCCTCTGGTAATGACTAACAGTTTGCTATTGAACATGGACCATTTAGTTCGTTGATTTACCGAACTTAAAGATCGTGATTTTCCATAGTTATTTAAACATTTGCCAGGGGCTAAATCATCAACGGGCCAGTTTCCATAGCTATGTGAGGGTTTCCATCAATGGGGGTACCCCAAAAATGATGGTTTAAGTTTATATGGAAAAACCATCTATAAATGAAGAAATCTCCATATATATATGGTTTAATATGGTTTAATATGGTTTAATATGGTTTAATATGGTTTAATATGGTTTAATATGGTTTAATATGGTTTAATATGGTTTAATATATATATGTGTACCCCCATTTTGGGAAACCTCCATATATAGCTATGACAGGAAAGGCCCCAAAACAAATGATATAGTGGTTTAATAACTAGGCTAACGACTAGATTTCTAGTGGATGTAGCTATAGTCCAAGGCAAGTTTCATGTTCAAAATGATGATCATCCAAACCTTGTGAAGAGAAACCACTTGCGACACTTGAAACAACCAAAATGGAGTGTTCCCAACTCAAATGCAGCCCGACAGTCCCAAGTAGAAGTGGCGCAATTGTTTTTTCGCAGCCAAGAGGGATTAAGCCAATGCCAATGCCAGGCAGAAACCAATGATATTGAATGGAACGAGGATCCATTTTGAGAGAACCCGAACCCAAATATGTCCTTTTGATCTTTTTTGGAAATATTCTCCCACCAAAAATTCAGTTAGAATGTACTGGATCCATTCCTTTTGGCCAAAAAGAGAAGGAATTCAATGGGAAAGGAAGGGATCAATAGCTTTGGGCGAATTTGCATCAATAAAAAATGATGTTGGGATATATATAGTATCTTCAATTCCTTTTGGTCAATACTTTTTTTAATCAATATATATATAAATATATATATATATATCAATGCTTATAGCATTGACCAAAAAAAATACCCTCTGGTAATTTAACATAGCTATTGAAAATTGCAATTTATAGTTGTTTTACCTATTGAAAATGGTGATGTTCCATAGTTTACCCATTAAAAATTGTGATTTCCCATAGTTTACCCATTGAAAATGGTGATTTCCCATAGTTTACCCATTAGAAATGGAGATTTTCCTTAGTTTACCCATTAAATATGGTGATTTTCCATAATTTACCCATTGAAAATGGTGATTTCCCATAGTTTGCCCTTTAAGAATTGTGATTCCCCATAGTTTACCCATTGTAAAATGGTGATTTTCCATGGTTGTTTAAACATTTACCAGAGGCTACATCAACCAACCAGTGGAAGAACGACCGTTCAGCTCATCCCAGAGGTGACTTAAATCTAGATATTGTTCTGGCTATCCTCATCAAGATATGTATATAACTGTGTATATATATATACAGCTGGTTGGTGGTTGAGCCACACCCCTCTGAAAAATATGAAAGTCAGTTGGGTTGATGACATTCCCAATATATGGAAAAGTAAAACATGTTCCGGACCACCAAGCCATATGTATATATAAATAGAATAATAATAATGATAATAATAATCATATGTTTCTCATTGTTGCGACCTTATTCCACTTCGGTTGCTTGTTCCAGGTATACTAAATGGTCATAAATGATCCATCTCAAATCCACTTGTTTTTGCTGACGTCGTCCAATACGGCCCCGGGGAATTTGCTAGTTTTTAATAAACATGGGTTGGGGTGGGGTGGGGTAGGATGTTAACGTTCATGGTACGCTGCTGATGATGTTACGCTGCCCGTTGGGGTTGGGGTGGGGTGGAATGTTCACGTTCATGGTACGCTATGATGTTACGTGTTACGCTGCGCCGCTGCCCGTTGGGGTGGGGTGGGGTGGGGTGTTCATGGTACGCTGATGATGTTACGCTGCCCGTTGGGGTTGGGGTGGGGTGGGGTGGGATGTTAACGTTCATGGTACGCTGATGATGTTACGCTGCCCGTTGGGGTTGGGGTGGGGTGGGGTGGGATGTTAACGTTCATGGTACGCTGATGATGTTACGCTGCCCGTTGGGGTTGGGGTGGGGTGGGGTGGGATGTTAACGTTCATGGTACGCTGATGATGTTACGCTGCCCGTTGGGGTTGGGGTGGGGTGGGGGGGGATGTTAACGTTCATGGTACGCTGATGATGTTACGCTGCCCGTTGGGGTTGGGGTGGGGTGGGGTTGGGATGAATATGTAGATAGATAGATAGATATATATATATATATATGTATATGTGTGTGTAAATGGCTATCAATTCAAGCCGAACTTATTCATTTGTCGTCATTCACATGTCGTATTGAGCTTCGATCTTGGAGGCAGTAGCATCTCCCGGATTTCATTTATGTGTGTCAGTTTGGCGAGATTCAGTTTGCGGTAATTAATTTTGCAAGAATTCATTTCTGCGAGCTTTCAGTTTGCGAGATACGAATTTTGATAAATTAAGAACCAGTAGCAGGGGGCCAGCGCATGGCATCACGACGCTGGCCAACGAAGCTAGTGATGTCATGGAAAGCAGTTGGAGACGTCCAACTGTGTACCTGCAAAGAAGTTTGAAACTTTTGACAAGCTGTCATCCTTGGTATGTTTTGAGAGTCCTTTGAACTGCAATGTGTATCATGTTGGCAAGTTCACCCTGTCAGCACGTGTGACGTCCGATCTCGTAAGGCCACTTAGGTTCATCAAGGCGTATACATCTTCATCACCATATCGAATCTCATCGCGTTCCTTACGGAACCATATCTCAGTGTGTGCATGCCTGTTTGTGTCAGGTTACACACACACACATATATATATATATATGGATATATAAGTATATTGTATATATATATATACTTGCATATATGTATATAAGAATCAGTGTACATGTCCAAGTATGCAAGGTATGTGTCTATGTCTGGTCTATCATGTATGCAACACGATCCTAACATATTGCTGGCTTCCAAGCGTTTTTTTTTTCGCTGATTTGCACATGGACTTGTAAAACCCATTGGAAATAGCACAAAATGGACACAAAGTGCTGTAAAACGCAAGGCATTTGAACATGGCGCAAAATCCATGGTGACAGAAAGTGCCATAAGGGTTATCGAAATAGCAAGATGCTTGTTTTCAAAACAAACAAAAACAACGGGACCGCAATGGACGACGTTACCTTGTTTTTGGAAAACAAGCAAGTTCCATGTTCTCTTGAAACACACAACATGCCGAGCTGAAAACAAAAATCGGAAAATTAGAAGAACATACAACAGCAGCTGTATATAGACTCTGGTAATGACTCACAGTTTTACCTAACTTTAGAAAATGGCACACAGAAATAGCTGCTTTACCTAACTTAAAAATGGTGTATGTCAGAGGTTAACAAAGCCGACCAGTTTCAGCGCACAGCTCGCTGCGGCTGCCCGCAGGGTTGCCTTGCTCTGGTGCCTCAAAAAGCTTGGAAAGGTCACGTTCTTCGGCGATTCACATGGATATTACTATGGATAATGGAGTTGAATTCATACATTTTAGATCCAGTCGTACCTTCTTTGAAAGGATTTAGGGTGTGATTTAGGGGGCTATGTACCTCCTCAGAAAGTCTTTGGATCCATAGTGATATAGTTTCAATAAATATATATATATATATGTATATCTTGGTATAGTTTTTTTGGGGAGAAACCACGAGAAGGGTTTAGCCTCGGTGTTTTTTTTTTTTAAGACACGACTGTCTCAGAAAAAAAAAAAACAGGCTTCAAGGGGCTCAATCGTCATAAAGGTTTTCTATTTTTTAGTGTAGCAGTTTGAATCAGTGGAACTTAAAATGATTATAAATGCTGGAATATATTGAAATTAAATATCAACAATGATCTACAATTAATTATTCTATCGTATTTTATCCACTTGTCCAACCATCTCTGCATCTATCATCATCTGTAAGGATGTAGCAAGGCCAATAGAGCACTTGCAGTTCTTCCACTTTTGGTAGGGGTTGGCCAGGAGCCAAGTCCAAAAATTGCCGTGGCAGCGCAGAAAATAGAGCCTGTGACTCGGTCTTAAAGATTTTTGGCTAAGAAGATTCTCCGTAGGGGGCCTCTTGCAGTTGCATTGTGTGGATGGAAGATGAGGTTGTCTTCCAAAGCAACATGGAGAGCTGGCCACACAACTATCCAACATTGACTACGCTGCAATTTGCCCAGCAAACTACTGGTTTTACCTGGTGGAGCGCTATCATGGACCTGATGAACTCGTTCAAGCTGAGACCCCTCCCAACACTGTTGGGGCGGGCTGCATGAGTTTCTGGTTTTTGCACCGCCCGAATGAAGGCTCTTCTGGTGCAATACAGGGTTGGGAGTCACTCGACGTTCTGTTCGGACACTGTGACTGGGGCCCCTCTGGCAATTCCCGGAGTTATATACATGGTTTTTCGAGGTTCTGGACGTTCACTATGTGCTGCTCAGCATGTAGATGTTGGTCATGTGCTTTTAATAAGCGGCCAAGGAACCGTGCAGATCTTACGACAATGCTGGGAAATGCGGTGCTTGGGGCGAGCGCCACCAGCGATGGACTTCCAGGTCGAGTCCCTCTAACTTCTTGGTGTTTCAAATCGATGGTGTGGCGCCAGTGCCATATTCACCCGGCCGGTACAGTCAGCCAAATGAATTGCCACGTTTTCCAAACTGGGTCTGATCCTAGTGATGCTTATGGCTTGAATGTCCACTTCAAACTGGAGTGAACTATTTGAAATACGTGATGCTACAAGTACAACTCGTGAATCGAAGTGGGATGAACCAAGTGATAAAAAATAACAACCACCTTTGTTTGAATAAACCAGGATTAAGATTCATCAACCATATTATTGATTGAGTCGCATCCGCCGCCAGGCCCCACGATCCACAGAAACATGGGTGCCTGTTGTCGACAGGCTAAGTCGATCTTGCGCGATGGCGACAAAGACAGCCACGCCTGCGCCAGCGACCCAAGCATTGGCCGTGACATTGGCTTTAAAAGTTCTGAAGATAAGAAATTCATCACCTCTAAAAACCGGATTTTAAGCTTCGGTGCTTTGTTTTCTGATAGGATAGACATATCAGGACAATTAGGATGGGAGGATGACACAGCATTTCGGGGCGGCTGACTGGATTTTTATTTTTACGGTATAGCCATCGATGACACATACACTACTATCTCAAATATGCTCAAACATCCGCAACCTAGGCTATCACTCATGTATAGTTTTGTCGGAAACTCAAGTCATTTCCGGATGGTGGAGGGCCTAAGTACATGGAGGGTCGAATAGAACATCAATTGAATCCCGATCAAATCGGGGCAGCATGGCAGCAATATCAACGCACCATGTGGCAACCCAAAAAAATATAGAAAGATCGAACCCCGCTAAAGTAGTTGCATGTTGGTTTTCTTTTCACGGCATAATAGTACTAGACTCTAGACTATATTAATTTATCTGTTTGGTTACTCCGCAAGGTAAATATATAATGGAGAATAAGCTCCTCTATCGGAATGCTTGAAAGCCAGCGATTCACATAGAGCCCCCTCTCAATTTAGATCTCGTTTGTGGGTTCGCCCCTGTAATTGCTTTATTAAACCACAATGTTCATCATTATCATCGAGTGATAGACGGCGAACTTTATAACACCTCATGTTCCCGACACAATGACATCTTCGGGTATGAAGTACCTAATATCATAGGAAGTAAGACAGGGCTGGCAAAGACAGACCCCTGTCAAGTGAGGCAAATGTGTTTATTCTCTTCTATCCTCTTTATCTCTCTGCTAGCCTCTTCAAAGCTCTCTATGGCTCTCTGTGGCTCTCTGTGGCTCTCTGTAGCTCTCTGTGGCTCTCTATGGCTCCCCATGGCTCTTTGTATTTTCTGGGTAACCACTCCAACCATGATTTCCCTCTTAACAGCTCTTATGCACTCTGCCCGGTCTTTTGCAGCTGGCATCATGGCCCAAAACCAGTTCACAGAGAAGGACTGGCATCACGAGAGATTTCTCACGCTAGGTCCAGTCAGGGTCAGGGTGTGGCCGTCTGCATCTGATGGTGTGCAGGGGCAATGGGCAGCTGTTGATGTGTGGATGTCCATGAGAGATGTCGATCCAATACCCAGCCCAGATGAGAGGATGAAAGCTCGATCCTTTACAGGTTTACTCATGTTTTCTTGTCTCAAAGAACTCCAACCAACAAAAGACTTTACATTTAAGTTGTGTTTTTTATGTCTGGTTTCCCAAAGCTTGCAAGGACGCAAACTCAATGAACGGATGTCCAGCATGGTGGAAGTTCACAAGTTGATTTGGGCACAGCAAGAGCCACAACTTCTGGTATGCATCAGGGATAAGAACAGACAAAGACAGGAGGCCTGAATATTTTTTGAATTTCATATGGTAGCAATCACTACAAACAAAACATGTAATAAGCACATCCAATAATATAATATTTTTTTGACATAAAAACACAATTCACAATCACTAGCAAATGTTTAATCTTTGAACAATTCATTGATAGCATTCCGAAGAAACATGGTATCCATTTATGCCACACATACCGCTGTCTGTCAGGCCGAGAACCGAGTGTTTGCAGAGAAGACGGTCCCTACGTCAATGGTCATTGCGATGTTGGCTTGGGGGCTCATGACACCACGGGTCCAGCTAGCTTTGTCCAAACGAACATGTGACTTTGTGAATGATATTGTTGAGCGTTGCACTTCAACGACAACACCACTGGAGCTAACCCTCATCCCAGAGTACTTGCCCAGATCCTAGGCAGGTCAAGAATTGTATTATGACATACTATGCCTAATTTAGATTCGATTAGATCAGACTCTGATGACTGAGAATGACAATATTGACTTATGTTGATTTAAAAAATAAAATAGGTCTATGAATTCCTGAGTCCAACTTCTGACTTAATTCTAAGGGCCTCAAACCCCTTCTGACCCCTGGGCCACGTGATGCACGCTCAGGAATGCCACAGGTGACCATCACTTTCAACCATGGGGATTGCTTCCCCCTTCGCTGGCTTATTCGGGGGGCAGATGCTGATATGGTGCTGTCTGTATGGGATTCTGATTTGCGCGTGACTGGGTCACACATGACTGGATGTGGGATCTGGGTGTGGAATGAGTCACCTGAATGTGGACTTCAGCTCAGAGTTCAGGATCTTTTCCCCACGTTACAAGTGACACGAGTAAGACATGAGCATTATATAATATAAAAATTGAATCTGATTATTTACTATTATATTACAACATCAAATATAAGGTGTTGTTTTGTTTCTACGTGCTATTTGTTTTCATTCATCTGTCAATCTGTCCCAGGGGGAGGGGGCAGGTCAGGTAATTAAATCACATCAAGTAATGGCTGATACTGTGCCACACATTAGACACTCCAGATTCCAGGGGCTCAGAAGCTATTGGGGTCGTGTGCCTTTGGCACCGAGCCTAGGACCTTCAGAAGCCTTGGGTCACTGCAGTCCCTGCAAGTCCATCACTGGCATCGGTTCTCGCTTTCTGCTTGGACCCGTAACTTGGAAATAAATCAATGAAGCAACATTGGATCCCCAAATTCAAACCAGTCCATAGGGCTACTAGTATTCTACTTTGATCAAGTCTGTTCATATTTATATTTGACTTTCTCTGTATTATCATTATCAGCCAGTGCCAGTCAGACCCGGGAGAACCCAAATATAATTATCAGCCAGTGCCACGCCAACTCACTCAGCACCAAGGAAGCATATGAACCGATTTCCTCGACACCGTGAAGTGTGGAAGTATCTCAAAAATAAGGGGCTTTCCCTACTGTCCCAGATTGGAGCCCATCTAGATTCTGAGCCAAATTCAATCAAGTATTATATAATGTTTTCCCCTTGTTTTTTTTCGTCTCCTTGCCCAAATCAATGTTTTACTGCCTTATCAGCGAGACAAACAGCAGCAGCTAAGGATCTGCATTTGATGGGTCTTTGCAATCCGGAACCCAGGGTTCGGAAAGCCCGCTCAAGACTCACCATCGCAGAGAAGTTCCAAATTGTGGACAAAGTCAGAAATGGAGAGTTCCATGTCACAAGGTGGTAAGGTGTTCATACCCACTGATCAAGGTAAGAGGTTTGTTCTGAAAAAAGGTTGATTCCAATTTCCCAGCCCCATCCAGCCCCAGTCTCCTTGATAGTTTTGATCCGGTGCATTGATTGAGGTTCTTCACCTTGACCAAAGCGCTGATTGACTCTCGGGTCAAGCTGGATCCACACTACATGGCACTGTGGGACATGGTGAGGGCCTCAAAGACAGAATTTCAAACTTGTTGTGGAAACTAACTTCCAAACAGAAATCATGTCAGGCCCCCAAATGTCGAAGTCAGAGAAGAATGACTGTTTGAATTTCAATCACTGTAGGTGGATGTTCTTGTCAACGTGTACAACCCTTGTTCCCAAATCAACACCAAAACATGTGGGGATGTCTCAAAATGAGGTGTCCGTTTTTTCCCTTAAAGTAACCATTTTGGAATTAAAAACGGACACCTCATTTTGAGACATATCCATGTCAGCTTATTACAGATTGATATGGACCGTGTTTTCCATCAGTTAACAGTATGTTTAGCTTTAACATTCAGTCTTTTGAAATGACATTTAATGACAAGTGAAGAACTCAGGATGATTTTCATATAAGGGTGTCAGTGAGATCAGAGATTTGCCACCTCAACTGTCCAAAGGCCATCTACGTCAAGAAGGTGCAGAAGCTGTTCAGCATGACCCCTCATCTTCATGCCCCTTGACATTTACATTGGACTTATATCAGGTTATCAGATTCAAGGGTTCGATGTTATTATATATTTATATGATATAGATTTCTAAATTAATTAGAACATGGACATGACATAACGAAAACACTCAGTGAAAGCAACAAAAACAAATGAAGGACTGAGAACCAATCAGTCATTTTTGGTGAAGTCTTCAATTCAACGACATTGTTACAGTTCCCATGTACTGTACTGCCTATGACTGTCTGATACTCCGACCTGAGGTCAGCTTTGATGGATCCGTCGTGCAGAAGATCCCAATTGAGTGCTACAAGTTTCACAGTTTTTTTGGCTGCAACTGTAGTCTTAGCAAACAACAGGAATGCCTTGACATTACATCCACTTCCAATGGCTTCAATTAAAATTTAAATGGTAAATTCCCGTGTGTTAAAGTTCATTTGATGTCCTATTATAGGGACCCTCCCCAGTGGTCAGTCATCCAGTGGCCAGTGGTCCTAGGTCCAGTTAATTAATCTATCTCATGAACCAGATGAAACCCATAGGTCACAGTCAGGCTAACCCCTAGTCCAATTCGCTTTTGCATTCCCGCCTCAGGTTCTCAGTTCAACATTGGTTGCTATGGCTTGCCCCTGGCATCTGGTCTGCACGTGTTGAATGTCAGGGTGGAATACTGGGCCCAGACACACGACATGACAAGCCACAAATGTTGGCGCAATAGAGTTACCACCAATCGGTGTATTTTTTTTGTGACTGGATTGGATATGACTGATATATACTGATATCAGCAGAATCAACTCAGGCAGTGCAATCAAAACAAGCCCTGCTGCCATTTTTCCGTGGGGTACCAGCAATGTCACAGACTGTGAAGTGTGAGAACTCAAGGACAACATTCAGGTGTCCAATCATGTCCAACCAATATCATAGTTGTTTACATTAGTTCTTCATGATTCCAATGCCCACTTACCCAACAATTGATTATTCAGTACCATCGAGTTACTAAACCGACTGTTCAATTCTGAATTCTGTCCCTGTGGTTTGACACTGGTATTTGTTTCACCCGGTCTCCGACAGTTTTCCTCCCATCATGGCCGCCTGTGATGGGCACAGCGATGTTCCTATGGGACTGGCTTCTTCTTCTACTTGCGGCTTCCAGAAGCCTTGCAGTGAAGTTGGCTCCATGGATGACTGTGGCATGTCATACACTACGGGCAGTGATGATTCAACGATCCCTGCTACACAAAGCTCAGTGTTTCAACAGGACAGATAATGGTTTTTCAAATAAAGAAATAAAAGTTCCATATTGACTTGGCATATATTAATTTAATATTACTACTATGTCAGATGTTGTTTAACTTAACTGGCTGGTTACCTTAGGGACATTAGCCCGGGTCATCCACCATGAATCAATGAATGAATGGATCTGCATTTGTTCTGATTATAAAAAAATGTTTATAAACAGAACAGCCTTGTCAAGAATAGTACAGTTCTATAGAAATAAGTCCTAATGGGCAATCATAACATCAAAGTCGGTTTGAAAATTCTTCCACTGGTCCATATAATATAAAATTTCAGTGGCCCAGGCCCATCGAATCTAGTACTACTGGGGCAGCATGGGGGTGGGGACCACCAGGACCATGACTGGACTCGTTTGTTGGGGGCAGCCGACTCGATCAAGTCAGCCTGGAACGTGGTCGCTTCTCAGATCCCGCCTCAAATCCTCTCTGAGACTCAAATGCATTGATGGATTTGGTGAGCAGCCCTGAATTCTATTAAATCTAATTTCATAGTATAAATTGTAATACATCTGACTGATAAGATCCCAACATGATAAAATATTTCTGACTGTTTTACCAACTTAGTACCAATTATATCAGCCTCCACTTCCCCCTCCAGCCGGTGACTTAGGAATCTTGGCTTCGCCATGCTTGCGGAGCCACCTCTTTCTGCACAGGCTCAGGCACTGCAGAGATGTCTCGTGCTCTCCTGGAGAAGAGCATCAACGAGTCTGGGAGGGCCTCTTTCCATGTGTCTATCCCAACAGTTGCAATGTGGGACCCTTGTAAAATGCACTGCATCAACTTTTCTTTTATCTGGTGTGTAGGCACATAAATATATTAACATGGGGATGGTTTAACATGGAAACGATTTGGGTACACCAACTGAATCGAAGTAGTAGTGACTTACCAATTAATAATGTTGACAAAATAGTATTATTTGTCTATTGAGGGCCTATTGATTTTTTATCTGTCAATATTGATGGTCCCAATTAATGAGAATGATACTGGGTACTAATAGAATTTAACAAGAATCACTTCAATGACCATCCCAGGAAAAGGACAGCAAATGCCAGAACGTTATTGGGGATGCCTTGGATTGGTGTCAAGCCGTAGCATCTCACAATGTCTCTGGCCCGTGTTTGTTCTCTGACATTTTGGATTTGTTGCCGCATGGGACACTCGACCCATTGTGGCCATACTCCAAGAAGCTTGAGGCAGTGAAAGAGAGTGGCATTGCCACCCAAGCTCATTGCATTCGGCATGGCCAGGTGTGCAGTGTCAACAAAATGGCAGTATTCGACGTGTCCGGACTACCCTGTCCTGACATGTCGGTTTGTGGTCTGCGTAAAAAACGTGCAGGGCCCACAGCTGGAGTCTACTTAGCCCATGGGAAGTATGTGAGCCGCAACCGGATCCCACTTTTGCTGATTGAATGCACTGAAGAATCTCAACATGATTTAATGCCTTTAGAAGACTCTCCTACTTATAAAATATGTTTATTTATTTATTATTATAAGTTAATATTGTCATTGTTTTGTTGATGATACTTTCACCATAACCCTTAATTAATATATTTGTTTCATTTCCGGTCTCCAATCTTGGCCCTCTTAACCGTGATTGTCAATTGCTAAGGACCTGGATATGGGGATGGTCTCAGACACCCATCCAGACTATCATTTTCATCAACTGTTTAGTGAGCCTTCCGACTTCCTCTACAATGGCTGTGCTAGGTGGCGAACATGGGTTATCGGCACCCACAATGAGCTCACAACCTGTTTGATTGACCCTTTTGCACTCCTTGAAAAAGTCAAAGCCGTGCTCAATGAATCACAGGAGCCCAGCATCATCAAAGACTACCTGGTGGCGTCACAGCCAGAGATTTTGATGGAAGCCCAGGACTTGGCCCAAAAAAGGGGGATTCCCTTCCGGCCTGGACGCCTTGATTTAGAATATCTTTTGCTGACCAGGGAGTATCAGGCCATGTGTCAACTCAACTGCCGATTTAGGGAGCAGTATGGAAAATCCCCGAGTGAGGAGGAGGGGCTGGTTTACTATTTGGGGGACAACCCCTCGTTCTCAGCTTCGTGGAGCGCACGGAGTCAGAAAATACCCACATTTAGGGTAGGGGCCAAATCAGCTCTGTACTGGCTACCCAAGCAGAAGCGATGGCTTACTTGCAAAGAGAAGCTAGTGTCAATGGGCTGGCCCTGCTTACCAGAGATAGGGAGAAGCCTTGGTACACCCTTGTTTGGAGCCACAGACCCAAAGAGGGCCAGTGATTTGCTGGGAAATGGAATGCATTTCCAATCTTCAGGAATTTTTCAGTTGATCGCCCTCAGCTGTTTTGGTCCCTTCAAATGACATGATGTAAAGAACAGTAACCAGAACCATGGGTCTTATTACATGAACCACTTTGTCCACTTAACTTCCTTTACGAAAAGAGGAGTTTCAACCCCGGGGACCAAAACTGTCAAGACCGCTGGCTTAGATTGATGTTCTCCGTACAGGTGGCTCCGGTTGTCCTGCACAGTCCATAGACAACAGTCACATATGAAAAGTCTCTCCGAACTTAACATTTTGAATCCGTGGGCAACCTATAAGAAAGAGGTTCCACCATTTGCATTTTGATTCTTAGATCTCTCAGTCTCAAACACCGGTTGGCTGGAATCCAAGTTGTTGCATTGTTTACGGAGAGGCTCATAGTCTTCATATTATAGTCTTGTCCATATCAGCTTCTCTCCGATGTTGATAAGTCATCATTGTCATGCCCATTCATGCTGGGCTGTATCATACTGTAAAAGCCAAAGCATTGCTGATGGGGACCAGGGAGCTATGTCCAATTCCATGTTATTCATATTTGCCAATTTCAATAAAGTAAGTAGCACCACGTCCAGGGATTCCCACAGAAGAATCGACATCATGGAATTCCGATTGAATTGTCATTCGATTTCATTGATGTGGAAGGTCTTCGGAATCTCAAGTGCGGTGTGCAGTGGTCCTATCATCTTCTCCCCATGGCGAGTGAGCTTGAAACCCTTTTCGATGGTGGTGCACCCATGGTGCCAAGCACCCCCGTGCAAGATGAGACGAGTGACGCAGGCCGTTCCATGAGATCAACCAGGTCCAAGGCATCATCGAAAGCCAAGCCTGCAGCGGGAAGGGCCAGACGGGGCCAGGCTTCCACTTTGAGTTCCTCCTTCACTTGCTGGAAGAACACCCCGGAAACCTGCTGGTTTTGAAGGTATTTTAACATCCATTTTGTGGTGGTCTCTCCATATGATATGATTTAAATTTATGTTTTATCAGTCATTATTATCAAATAATAATTTATTCATTCATTAATACGGCAAGGAACCCAAATAAATACAAGTGGAATCCTGGTCAGCATCCCCAACAGCACAACAGGTAGTCACCCTCAACACAAGTAAATGCAAGTTTATTGTAGCTTAATTTGATTTGGGGTCGTGGGTTGTTTTTTTGGTTGACCCAAGATCACATCCCTTCAGGATTGCTACCTGCGTGATTTCATGGAACACGTTGAACCGACCAAGTGCAGCCGATCTTACTTGAACTCACTGTCATCGAAGCATATTCGACTTGCATTCTTTGGTATGTTTCGCAAAGGACCAAACCAGGCACTGGACAGGTTACTTGTTTATTATTAATATGTTGGTGATTGTTGGTGTGAGTAATGTAATTTTACACCTGATTTCTTTCATTATCCAGCCCTCATGACACTGGACCGATTCCCTGAGATAGCCTCACAGTTATTACATCTTTACAGACAGTATTTACAGTATAGGTATTGTTACTGCTAGCTTAGATGATGAATGATTAGCTCCTTTACTGATTCATGCCATTGACCCCTTATTTTCAACTCGTTTGGGCCCCATAACAACCAAATCATGCACACCGCCCAGCCAGTGGCAACTAAGTCTGGACAAGACGGTGCTTACCGACATGATGGCCAAGGAGTACGAAAGGTTGGGAAAGCCATTGTCCAAGGATGGTGAGACCCTGATGTCAATCATCAAACGCGTGGAAATTGAGCTGTCCCGCAACACTACGTTCACCATCATGAATTTGAGCTGCTTGATTCACATGATTTAAGTTTCAAACATGTTAAACGGATAGTTTATTAAAAACCGGGACTCTCAACCAATAGATCCTATGAAAGAGTTTGAACTAAATTACCAAATGATTTCCAATAAAAAAATAGACACAAATTTTCACTCATTTGAGGTTTTGAAGACTTCAGTTACCTACCTGTTGCTCCAACTTAGTCACTTACTGAACACACCACAATTTCCAGTTTCTGTGATATTCAGATCAAGTCACAGCCCAGGCAACGGAAAGACCATGCTCCAATGCAGGGGCATTGTGAAGGAGCTGCCCCCTGCGAAGCATGGGTGGACCATCAAGCAGGCAGCAGGCTCATTGATTCCGTATGTGGTTGATGGAGAATCTGGCAACAAGAAATGGTGTATGGAACTGTTTCAGGCATCGGAGAACACCCCTGAGAGCAATGACACTATCCCTGAATTGAACTTGGACAATGTGGTTCCTGATGACTCATCTCCACCGGGTGCAGGGGGTGAGTCAAAGGCCCCAGTTGCCCCCATGGCCGGCATGACGCCTGGAATCTTGAACCAACTTATGTCTGACAGTTTAGTGTCAGTACGTAGGTGAAACCCTGGGTTAGGTCCTTAAAAGCCTTAGACGACAATGCTCGACCATATAAAATATTTGTTGATATTAGTAATCATTGATTCATCCCCTCAACTCACTCACTACATGTCACTACCAGGTTTCCCAAAGACTACAAGACATGCATGCAGCCAAGGAGCTGACTCCGTGCAGAAGGGCAAGAGCATGTTCGCTGTTTGCTATTGCGGCTTTGACAGGGCAGCATGTGGAGCCTGTGGCCGTGGTTATCAGCAAGAAGTCAGTGCTGGTCGCAGTCCAAAGTTCATCGAATGCCCCGATGGCAGTACCATGACAGTAAATAAACAAACAAATGTGGTCAGTGTCTTAAAAAAAATGTCATTGGTGTGATAAACATATTCAAACTCAAACCTTTAAGGTGTTGGTTAATACACTTTGGGGCTTGTAAGCATTCAACAAAACCGGGCAACCTCAGATTGATGACAGATTATTACTTCATCAAAAGGACCTTTTTGGCTGGGACCTCATGCATTCTAAATTTACACAGACTCCTTTCAAGCATGAGCATGTCATGTTGTTACCTTATGACAATCCTTCGCTCAGGTAAGCCCCGTGCAGCTATTGTCGGTCACAAAGACACTGAGTACAAGAGCAAAAAAATCCCAGTATGCAAATGTGGAACGTCAACCCCAGAATGCAAGAAATGTGGGGAGGGGTATGTCGAGCGTACTTTGCGGGGTGAGCCTCCATTGTTCATGGAGAAGCAGGTTCGCATTAAGCAAGTGGCAGTGTGCGCATGTGGAGAACCCAGGAAAACATGTGACGTGTGTCATCTTGGCTGGGTTGAAACTTGTCAGAAGGGCAACATGCCAACGTTCAAAGACGTGGAGGTTGATGATGAGGAGGAGACTTCTGAGACTGCAAACAAAGAAGGACAGCCGGGTGGAGCTAGATCCAGTCAGATTTTTATCAACAGAAAACGGACCATGACTTCATTCGAAATCAATGCAAACAGCAATGGAGATTTACTCAGCTAGATCAAAACAGCAATGGAGATTTACTGAGCTAGATCATTGAAGATATGCAATCTAAGTTATTCTTATTCCATCTGTTGGTTCCGTATTAAGTGACAACCACCAGGGTGAGTTCATGGAGATGTCAGCCACCCTGAAAATCTGAAAGGACTGTCATTGATCTTGAAAAGATCACACTTGACTGCAGAAAATGACTACCTGAGTGTTGTGAGACAATTTTAAATTGGGTTTTGTAAGGATGGTTTTCATTTTTGATTCGACTTCGAACCTTCCTCCAACCCAGCCCCAGCCTGCACCATCAGCGGGTCTCTCAGGAGTTGCTGCTGACGAGAAAGGCCCTGATCAGAAAGCTGCTGATCCTGCAGCAACTGTCTCAGAGGGCAAGCCCGAGCCCAAGGCTGAGATTGAGAAGGAGGCAACCAAGCCCATCACCAACGATAATACAGGACCAGTCAGAAGGTATTGGTTCTATATTGATTTTTTGAAATTCAAAATGAAGTTCCAGGTCATAAACTTAACTTATGGGATGTCCAAAGCCCCGTCTAAGCTCAAGCTACTCAGTAATTTCAATGAAAAGGGATCTGTTTGCACATGTATGGTATAAATCAAAATTAGTATTGGGCCAAATTTTGAATTAAGACATATGGTTTGGGGAGCTTTCTTTCATGTTGGTTCCATTTCCAAGCACTGGGAGTCAACGTGTTAACATGTCATCACAATGATTATAGTGTTTTTATACTGCAACAAGTAACAACAATGGCCACAAGCTGCAGCAGTCCTATTACTTAAATATGTTTACATTTCACCTGTCAGTCAGACATCCGCACCAATCCAGGAGATTCCGCCGATGCCACCAGCAAGGGGCCACCCGAGAAGAAACAACGTGTAGAAGGCCGGCTGCCATTCTGATTAGTCTAACAAACCAAGTTATTGAATCTGATTGTTAAGTAACTTGATCCTGACAATGCCCCCATCACTTGATGTTACAAAAATACAGAAACCTTTCTTCATGCCATCTGATGGAATCAGCAAACACCCAATCAAATAATAATGTTAACAATTGACAATGCCAAGTATTGACAATACCAAGTGTGTAGCATTGAAGACAAACTATACTCTGACTCTAGTAACTAGATTTAGTGATGCTTAAACAATATATCTATGAATAAAAAGGTGTAATATTATTAATCATATCATATATATATATGTATCATATATAATAATATATGAACACATTATGTGGCACACTTCCCTGTTTTGACAAGGTGCAGTGGCTGATGCAAAGAGCTCTCCAGCACCCAAGAGCCAGCTGGCAAAGGCCTTTGCAGGCAAGACCAAATGAGCTGCTGGGACCTAATTAGGCCAGATTTTGGCTGTTGGGGGACCATCTTAAGAGCTGTTAAGAGGAGGGGGGTCTGACCCCTAAAACACTGTAAATACCACACAAAATGGGGTCAGACCCCCCTCCTCTTAACTGCTCTTAAGTACCCTTTCCAAGCTGCCCAAATGGGCCCCAATGGACCCCAATGGGCCCCATGCCAGGGATGTTAATCCAGGGATGGAGGTTTAGCAACTGTTTTCAGATACTTGGGCAATTACAAATAAAAATTACTACACGACAGGGTTTCAGTCCATCATATGTCACAAGCAATAGGCATTCAATGGTAAAGTTGGCTGACCCTCCGGGCCCCACTATAGTTTGCTCCTGGCACTGTGCTACTGGGTAAACTTCTACATCACGTCAGTTACTCATTTGTTGTGTTTATAAATTTAATGTTTCAATTGTTATTATTGAAATGCAAACATGTAGTAATGTACTGTAGGTTCATGATCACGAATCCATTCCATTCCATCCCATTTCCTGCTGATAAAAAGCAATTCAATAAGTAAATGCATACTGGTAATGTCATAATTATGTAATGTTACTTACAGATTACATCAAAATAACTACATCACATAACATTGGCCCAGTTGGAGTTTCACTATAGTTTGTTTCAACTGACTGGGTAAGTAGATGGTTCAAATTCAAATGACTTACTTAAACTAAAACGAGACACTTACAGTATTGAAATTCTTGAACATTGGAACTTGATGATTGGCAGAACTTGCTTTCAGTATGCAACCACCACAGGGGCCCCTCAGCTCACTCTCCTGCATGAATTTCTGCAAGCCTCAGGTCTCTGATTTTCTTCCGATCTGTTGTGCTTCTGTCCTTGGATGGCTGGATGGCATCACCATGTGAGGAGTTGGGAAGTCTTTGTGACAGGGGCCAAGCGGGCTAGGGCTGAACACATGTAACAATACTAACTGCAGCTCTTCAAAGAAGCATTCCAGTCTGTCAAGTAGGATTTGAAATCCAATTTACTATGGTTATATTATATTGTTACTACTTGTTGCTAGTTAGCTTTTCTCATGTTCGATCTTATCTCTGCCTGGATATTTGATTTGGTTACTGCCCAATTCAATTGCCAATGGCTGGCCCCTGGTCGCTGATTCTTTGTGATGTCATCACAGGCATTAGGCTGCAGCTTTTACAACAGACTTCAATAAGCTGACCGGGTCATTTGTCAAGCATCAGCACCCTTGATGTTACAAAGGTCAAGGTGTGTCGGTCATGGCTAGCAAGCTCATTCCTGTGGAATCAACTTAATCCATGGCCCCATGGCAATTTTAATTCCTGTTCAGCCAGATCCTGTCATGTCTATAAAACTACAGTTTGTTCCTCTGGTTGAGCCCCATAAATAAGATCTAGACCATCCACGTGAAAACCAATGGATGAATACTCTGATCCCCCCACAAGTCACTTGCCGAGTCACTTGAATACTTCCTTGTCAAAAGGCTCCTGGCCGCTGGTGATTTAATGCAATGTGCAGTGTGGGCTTGCTGTAAGTCCGAACCAGACTCATGGCCCATGGTCCCCCATTTAATTTCATTTCTTTCTCCATGCAATTAATGTCCTGACTGGACATATTCTATGATCAATAAGTCTGACTCACCAGACCTGACCCTGACCTCACGGCACACTTGGTGTGGTGAGTTAGGGAATGTGTGGTGAGGTCGTGCTAACGTGCAATCTGCAGCGTGACAAGATGTGAACAAAAATGCCCTGTACCTTACTTGTCAGACGATGAAACAAGTGCAGTTGTCATCACTGAGCCAGTCAAAAAAAACATCAAGAACTTTAGATCGGATTTAGACATCAATGAACTTGTGACCAATGACAATCACTCACTGCCTGGACTGAACTGCCATTGTGCCATTCACTACCACGGGTAAGTTTGTTTATTTTTTGCTGTCACTGTCAGTACACTGGAATGCTTCAGTCTTTTCTGGGGTCAAGCTACATTGCAGCAGGGATTCATTGTTTTGTAGCGTCTACGCCCTTCTGAGTCAATGAGCTCCAGTCCTGACACGTTGGTGTCCCAAATGCCAGTGCCCACCAGTGCTTCCAAGCCAGGGTCGCCGCAGAGCATGGATCCTGGCCAAGGTCATCATGGCTGGAAGGAAGATGCTGTGCTCCACAGAATGGGGTTCACCACACCTGTGTCGGGTGGGTTAATTCCTGAGACCCCACAACCACTCAAGGGTAAAAAGTCTAGCCCATTGGTTGTTGCAGGGATCCAGCTCGATGATGATCACAACAGTGGTGAGCGTTCCGTGGAGCTTTCATCTGGATTCACATCTGGAGGGGGGCTTTTGTCTCAGGTGTCTTTGGGTCGAAGCGGCTACAAACCATTAGGTAGCTCACAAAATGAGATCAATGGGGTTGATGAGATCAAGCCACTGTCCCTGGATTTTGATGGCCCGGACAGTCCTCTCACGAAGTCCCCTTTGAACTTGAAGAGGATGTTGTCCACACCTGTGTCGCATGTGAGTGAGAAAAGGGCCCGTAAAGATAATGGGGCTGACGAAGATGTGATGACGACACCAGGGTGTAAACCTGTGAAGCCTCGTAGCTTGCCAGTATTGCTGGGGTTGACCCAATCAACTCTTGATGGTTTTTTCAATTCCCAGGCGATTCCCAGCACTCAGCCCTCAGGGTTTTCCCAATGAGGAACTGATCATAAAAGTACCCATGAGGAGATTCCTAGCCAAGAAGTGCGATGGTTTTTCCCCCGCTAGCTGAGCTTTCGTCTCAGAGTGGCAACCCAATAAGTCTTCTGCCAGATTGCCATGTCAGTGGCACAGTGGGTCTGTGGCGATGCTACCATGGCTTATGAATTATGATCATCACTGATAAAAAAAAAATCAGAATATGAGCGCTACAACTACATGTACACTTCAAATAAACATGGTGAGAGTTGGTTTAGATGCCATCGCCATCAGAACCATGATTCCAATTTTAGTCTGGCAGGCCCCACATGGGGCACAATTACCTTGATCCCTGAGCCCTGATCTATTAGGGGATCAGCGGAGTGCAACAAATCAAAGGATGAACAAACTGCGACAGAAAAAACAATTGGCTGTACGGCCGCAACTTCGTTAGCAGGGGCATTATTTTTTCACGGGAACCTGTCTCCGTGGAGTTTTTTTAGTTCAAGATTTGGCAATACAACACTTGACTATGTCGTAAAATCAGCCATTATGTCATTATGCCGACTTAAAGTTTTTTTTGGATTGGGGGTGCCAAGATGACTATTTATACCGTTTGGGATTCCAAAAAATAAATGGTGATAATGTTTTCCTTAAATTCATTAGCTGAGGCAATGCCCAGCATTGCAGCACTTGCTGAGCAAACAGCCCAACCGAAGCTTGGTTGCTTGGGGATCTAAGAGGGGGGGTTGGTTCCAATGGAGGTCTCATGACTTGTGTCCTGCGTATGGGCTTTTAAACATCAAAGAAGAAGTCATACCCTTAGTCAGTCAGCAGTAATAGATGATTCCAATGCCAAAGGTCTTAATTTCTAAATATAATAAATGAGGTTTTACTTTACTACAATACTGCCCATTACTATATGATAAAAAACAATTACAATAATAATAATAACATATTTTTATCATACAATATATCTCTGACAGTGAGTGACACTAGCTCACATTGAATCGGATGACAGCCCAGGAATCTACAGAACAGGCATTGCTTGGACCCAGCAGCTGAAGTTCCAATCCGAAACCGTAAAACTGTCCGAGGAATTTTGGCAACACGGCTTGAATGTCATTATGTCGTTAGCCTATTAGTCTTGTTAGTCTTCAGCATTCAGAATCTCAGAAATTCAGGGGTGACCGGTATTCTTAGATGATGTCTCTAATAAAAAAACAATAATCATGATTACTACTATTGTGGTTCCCTTTATTTATAATAATTACTGTGCCCAAGACAGAGTCTCATATCATATATGGTGTCTATTTTTGTTTTTGTTTGATTAATCATCAGCAGTCACCTAAATGATTTGTCAAATTGTTGAACCAAGGCACTTTGTCAAGGACTCGATATGGCCGTGACATCTGTCTGGGGCCGTGGCTTACTGCATTTGCCACTTGACATGGATGAGAGGGTTAAAAAAGAATGATTAGGAAAAGGGGTCAGTGGGTTGATTCATGATCAGCAGGACTGGGTCTGAGCCTGGGCTAGGAAATTTTATCCCCGCTGTTTCCTTATCATTGGACCATCCAGGTAGGTCTGTTGTGTTAACGAAGTTGTGGGGTCTGAGACTGAGAGTTCAGAAAGTTGAAGTTCAGTGAATGTGAAAAAAATAGTAACACAAGTGAATCCGGTGTAATCATTAATTACACTGCCAGCCCAGGAAGCCAGCCACTCAATTGAAAGCCGGGCAGCCTCTGACTGCAGATTCTCCACTGCCAGACTTGGATTCCAGGCCAATGCTCACCATTGCGTCCAGCCTGAATTCACGGGGAAGGGATGGAATGGACTGACTCGTGATGGGTATATTTATATTATATAATACTGTACTAGACTATTCTTTAAGTTCAAAAAATCGATGATTTAACTACATTACTTGATGAGATATTAATTACAGGACTCTTGCAATATATAGTCAAGAAAAGTGGGCAGGAAAAAATTGGGGCCCAAGAATGTGTTTGCTTCAGTTTGAAAGCATACTTGATTTATGGACACCCTCTAGCAGCCCTGATCTAGGTTTGTGCAATCATTCCAGTGGTTCTTCATTACATGCGTGAGTCTCTGTTCTGTTTTAGATGTTGTGGTTTGACAATTCAATTGTGGTGGCTATAGTACTATACATTACATCGATACATAATTAGATCCAGATCCAGTCATGTCATCATAATCAATCATTACCGTAACTTGCCACTTTAACTCTAAAACTACAATCTTCATCATCAATGATGAGTAGTGGTTTTCCTTTGGATTCATCATTATATTATTTGATTTGATCAAACATATCGACTAACTTTGTTTGAAACAAACCATGCAGGCAACCAAGTTCCCCGTATGAAATTCCAGAATACAAGGGACCCAAGCACTTCCTCATAAGCCGCATTCCACCTGAGTTGGTCAACTTGTGATGTGCACTGATCCAGGCAGCCGATGAGGAGAGCTTGCAGTTCAAAATGTGCTACGCACTCTCACATGAGCAAGGAGGGTTACGATGCTGGATCTGCCCGGAATCAACCCATAGTTCATGGAATTGTGTCAAGAACGCTGTAAGACGGAGTAGCTTACAACATGTTCTACTACTGTCCTCCTGCATGTCCAACTGCATGCACGGGCCGTACAAGTCAGCCCGCAACTTGCAAACTCTACAAGAGGCTGCTCAATTTCTGGGGAACAACATTTCCCAAGATGCTTTCGAGGAGCTTCAGGACGCAATGTCAATGGATATGGGGGTCGAGGTAGATTCTGACGAGATACCTCAGGATCCAAGTCAAATCCCATTTCTTCCTTGTGTGTCCAAGCTCTCCACTTTTGTTCCTAGGCTTACTGTATGGTCCAGTCAAGACTCAAAAAAATAGCACTGAGCTACATGCCACTGCCATTTAAATCATTTGCACTCAATTCCTGGTGATTTGTGCAATGACAATCTTTTATTACAATCATTGATGATTCAAACACTGTTGAAAGTTTATGTCAAAGAAGTACTTTCTCCTTAAGTCAATGCAGCCCCCGACAATGAGGATCCTTAGTATTAAATTCCGAGACCCAGGTCAGTAGAATAACCAGCTGATTTCTGAGATACCATGATGGATTATGGATAACATGTCAACTCCAATGCCTAGCGCCCCAAGGTCAAAACGAAGAGTTGGTTTGCAAGCATCGGCGTGCTGCGTCATTTGTGCAAGTACTGGAGCTTGATGTCTCTCATCATGGATACAGCTCTGGAGCTTGAACAGGTTCCATGATGGAAAAAAGTTCATAGACCAATATTCTGTAGTTAGAGTCGTTGCACGGTCATTATAAATAATAGAAAACATTAACTGTCATTATATATATATACATAATTATGATCATTCCACTGAGTGATTTCAACCACAAATCCGACCTAGGAGAATTATGATTAAGCACCCCATGCCATGTCAGTTTCTGAGAATGTCAATGCCCCCAGTCTTATCATCCATATTAACAAATACTATTAAGATTCATTATTTATAATTATCACCCAGTTGGGCCCTGATGCATCTAAACATAATAACCCCGGCCAATATCGGCCAATGATTCATTTGATCATTTTCTACAAACTCCTTCTTCAGGTGGCAGATGGCCCATGGCGCCACCCGGACACTGCTGATGCTGCCCAGCAATCCGACCAAGACCAAGACGTTGACATCGAGGCCGAGGCTCCAGAAGATGCTGGTCAGGATGGTGGAGAAGAGCCTGGGCCCAACGTTCGGCCAACTTCCAAGAATGAACTTCAAAAGTTGCGGGAGGGCTTTCAAAACACAATGGGACTTGTGGCACACCTTTACCGGGACGTGAGTTTGAAGGATGAATTCCAAATTGTCTACATTGCAACCAGTGCTTACCTGGATGAATACTCCAACACCCTTGCAGCTCAGAAAGAGTCGCAGGCCAGGGATGAATTGAACTTTGTTACTATAATAGTAATACATCAGATGACCCCAATTATTATTGT
Source organism: Cladocopium goreaui (assembly GCA_947184155.2). NCBI lineage: Eukaryota > Dinophyceae > Suessiales > Symbiodiniaceae > Cladocopium > Cladocopium goreaui. The sequence goes on along the minus strand of CAMXCT020006581.1, from coordinate 120,060 downwards.
TGGGTTGAACCAAATGAGATGTCACCTAACCTAGTCAATCCCCCCATTGCCTAAAATAGCACTCTAATAATAAATAATACCCTTATGAATACTAAATCAAACACATATTAAGATCAATTGGTTTTTGCAAAATCAAAAGTAAGAACAGCCTCAACCGTCCATTCTGTTTCACAGGCACGCTGCATGAGCTGGCAAGCAAACCGATGCGCAGGGGAATGGTTTTCCTACATCTTGAAAAGCGTGGGGACCATGCATGATGTTTCGCAGCTTGGGAACTTTATCACTGTGGACATGACGGGGGAAGCACCGGCTGTAGAAGAATTGAGAGAGCAATGGTTGATTGATGAGAAACAGAAACTCAAAACACTTTTCACACTTGTAGTGGAGTGTGCTTCCTCCCGTGCTTGGTCTCAGATGATGTTTACGAACCTTCTGCCCAACAGCTTTGCGGCCGTTAAACATGAGCATGCTCCAACTGCCGAGAGACTCCTTCAAAACATTCACCGTGTCTGGGAGTCTGTACTCCTTGCAGAATGCATTGTTTCTGGCAAGAGGGAGGCCACCATGGAGGTGAAAAAAGGATTCAAAGACCGGTTGAATGACATTTGCTGGAATCAGCTGCAACTGTCCAGAGAAATTTATCTGGAATGTGCTAGGGCCAACTGGAATGTGCATGATGGAAAGGTTCAGCTTCTCGCTGAACGGCTCTATGGGTGTCCTTACAACACGAAGTATGACCTAGAGGATGCGTTTGCACACCTTACTTCCGTTGGGAAAATGACATCCCTTGCAACAGGAATGAACAAGTCACTTGAATCCAATTCGTTTGTTCATCCATCAATTCAGTCATTCACTCATGCATTCATTCATTCAGTCAGTCATTCATCCATTCATCCATTCATTCATCCTTCCTTCCATCCATCCATTCAGACATTCATCCATCCATCCATCCACTCACTCACTCCACTCCACTCCACTCCACTCCACTCCACTCCACTCCACTCCACTCCACTCCACTCTCCACTCATTCATTCATTCATTCATTCATTTCTTTCATTCATTCATTTCAATCAATCAATCATTCATTCACTCATTTCTTTCCTTCATTCATTTTTTCCTTCATTCATTTCTTTCATTCATTCATTCATTAATTTGTCTATTCACTCATCCAATCATCCACTCATCCAGTCATCCACTCATCCATCCATTTACCCGCATCCATCCATTCATTCATTTGTTCGTTCATTTATTCCTTCATTCACCCATCCTTTCATCGATTCATCCACTCATCCATGCATTCATTCATTTGTTCGTTCGTTCCTTCCTTCATTCATTCGTTCATGTATGTTCACTCAGTCATTCTTTCATTAATTATTTCATCCTTATTTCACTCTTTTGGTTCCGGTCCATTCCATTATATTCCGTTCATTCATTCCCATCATATTTTTCATTACTGACTGACTGGGGTGCAAACAAAAATCAATCAGTTAGTTATTATATAAATTATTATTAGTTTTATTTTAGTTGGCCATACATACATACATATATATATATATTATTATTGTTTCTGCAATGTACCGATTTTGTTTTCCATACTGAGTTTGAAAATTGTCAAGATCCAAACACTGGGTGGGCCTGGATGTCATCAGAAGAACTGACAGGATTAGATTACCTGGCTCTAAAAACAACTTAACTAACTTTTGATATGTTAATGCTGACTGACACTGACTGACTGACTCTGACTCGTGACTCTGTCTGTCTGACCTGACCTGACCTGTCAGCAGAAGCTGACATACTGCAATCCGAGGTGGACCCGCTACTTCTACTTGACAACTTTGCCATCCTTGAAAGAGACTGGGTGGCCCCAAGTTACAACCACACTGAGCGACCATGTCGCCCCTGATGCTCATGTCTCAGGAGTGCTGAAAGATTCCGGAAAATATTTCAAACCTAGCCTTCATCCTTTGCCAAAGGAACTGAAGCAACGCCTTGTAGAAATGAAATTGGAACATTGCAAGAAAGCTGGGACCATATCCAATCAAAGAGCAACAGCTGCGACTGCATGGGTCCTGATGCATGCAAGCTCCAACTTCAGCACCGTTTCCATGGCTTGGACCGGTGTTTAGGCTTTAATTCAGAATTCAGAAATACTGTTCATTGATTGATGTCTTCATATGTCCTCTGAATTTGGGCTGATTTCACATGGGGCAGGGTTGGGGAACATGATCATGACCCATAGCCACCCCAGAGGCTAGGCTAAGCTAACTTGCAAATAATTCAGGTCTACATTGATGATGGCATTTGAACCTTTTTTGTTTGCCTGCCATTGTCTGGAATCTAAGGAGTCTTTTTGATGAAGCATCACTTCTACCTGAACCCTCGCTCTGGGCGTGTCTTGCTGGGCTTGGGTTTTCGGACATGTGCAGCGTTGGGGCTTCCGCTTCTTCGACATGAACTTGCTGGACAGGTTAATTGGATCAAACCTGTTAGATTACTATTTGTCGGGTCTGAGTCATTCTTATTATTATTGTTTTTCCAGGTTACTGATATATCCAGATTCAGTTTCCATCCAAAGGACAACTTATGATTCCAATACATTGTTCAGATTATTTAAATTTATTTCCCTCAATCTTTATCTTTTTGCTGGCCCCTCCAGGTTTACTTTACATTTGATCTGAACACCAAGTCTATGACACCAGTGTGGATGGTCAGTGCAACTTTGGAGACTTCAGTTGAAAATGCTCGAGGGTGGCTCCACCTCCCCACAGACATTCTTCATCCTTGGGAAGTACCCGACAAACTTCGGTTGAATTACCCCTGTGTCTTCATGCAAAAAGGCCCCCCTGAACCGCTGGTTACTGCAGGTGTGCGGGCTGGAGTGTACCTCACAGTTCCCCAGCTGAAGTCCCTGCAATGCCAGCTGAAGTTTTCATTGCCCACTGCAGGGAGTGGAAAGAACAATCGACTCGTCAAACAAGACTACGCGTTGGGGCTGATTGGCTTTTTGTTTCCAAATGCAACACAAAAAGAGAAAGACACCATGTTGATGGGCATACTTGGCAAAACTGCACTGCACCTTGACCCAAAGAAGGGGAACAAACATGTGCCAGACATACTCAAGGCATTCCGCTCCCTAGAACCGACAGACCAGAAGGAGTACACAGAACTCTACGCGATGGCTAATGATGAGCTCATGCTACAAGAGAAGCGGGATGGTAAAGCACGTGTACAAACCTTGCCCAAACAGCCCAGGAAACACCTTACACCAGTTGTCCACCAGCAGTTGGGTGCAGGCTCACCAGACACCCCGTGCTCCGGAGATACCAAGGTTTTTATCCAACATATGATGACCGTGGTTTCTTGGTTGGTCATGCCTTGTTTGTTTAGTTTACATGTTCCCACATGACCCTGGAATTTTTCAATACAAATTGAATTGAAATGCAGTCGCTAAATATAATAAATATGGTTCTTGTCTTTGGGGAATCTGTGTGTTTATTTATTTTGTTTTCTGCACCAGGTCCCTCAGGTAATGTCATTTACTGTAAAGCAGTATTTTTTTTAAACTGGGCCTACATGACTTGCTCAGCTTGGGGCAGTGTTCCTACTGTGCTCCCCATCCCAGGTGCAGTGGAGAGACAGTACAGTCATGCGACCTTCTGGGATGGGAAGAGGAAGAACATGCCACAGTTCAATGCCCTTAAACAAGTGGTTGACTGGGTGTGGAAATGCCACTACAAGTTTTGCCCCGCTAAAGAGGAGGATCATGTGTGGGGGCCTAAGGTGAATGACTTCTGTCATCAGCTATTTTCAAAATTTTTGGTTCGTGTTTTTGACCCATTAACAGTGGGGAACAGTAAAAAACTGTTGCACATAAGAAATCATAAGGGTTATGGACATGGATACCCTTTTTCTCTTCTACGGGTGCCTTGTGTGAGGCCAACGGATGAGGACATTCAGAACGTGCTGAATAATTTTGATGAGGGAACAGGGTTTGTAGGCCTTTCTCAAGGTTCTGCTGGTGGCACACCGGTGAAAAACCCTGGTTCGCCCAAGGAAAATGTTGGGGAAACTCCCAAAGCTAGCCCAAAGGGTTTCAAAGAGGAAAGCAGTGGACATACTCCCAAAGGGAGTGCCCACACTCCACAAAAAGAAAGCAGCGGGCACACTCCCAAAGGGAGCGTGCACACTCCGCAACAGGAAAGCAGTGGACACACTCCCAAAGGGAGTGTAGAAAAGTCTCACAAGAGTAAGAAGGCTGAGAAGAATGCCGAAAAGGCAAAGGAGGGGAAACACAAGAAAAAACACGACAAGAAAGAGAAAATGGTCCTTAAAAAGGATCTTAAGAAAAAAACACTGAACTCTTTCTGAGAACATCTCGGACGTCGCTGCAGCGCAAAAGCAAAAAGTGCTTGTTGTTTACCACAAGCATGGGGGGACACAGGTGTCATACAACAATCAAACAAATCATCAGAATTTAGAACAAATAATGACACGTCATCAGAAAACTAACACCACTTGGAATTGCACTTGGGATTAGAAGACCTTTTGGACCAGTATCCTCTTAAAGTTAAAAGCAAGGGGGTCTGATATTGAGGACCCTCAACTACTTGCTATGATAATAGGTCTTGCATGATATATATAGAATCTCACTATCATTATATCGCCATAAGTAATAAGTTAAGTATATAAATTAAGTATATCATACTTAATTTTCACTATCATATTATATCATTATAACGGTAAATGGGTAAGTAAATCTTTACCGCCATGCATGATTTTTTTAATGTCTCCCAAAGCTCACGTACTATTCTTAAGGTCATCTATTCTTGGTCGAGTCATATCCCAAGGATTTGCTTGTGAAACAAACTTGTATCATATTGCATATTATGTAGTCCTTGTTCACTTACCCATTTTACCTGATTGTATATGTAGTCCTTGTTCACTTACCCATTTACCGTTCGTGATGTTTCAGAGTGCTTCTTGCCTCACTCCCATTTTTTTCCGATGAATTAATATCAATTCCGATCAACTCTGGCTATCTCAAGCTCATCAAATCGCGAATCAAACCTCCCTGCCACCATTGGTGATGGCAGTGTTTCCACCTCATCAAACCCACCAAACCCCCGCGTACCTTGGATACGAAACTGGTAGGTTTCGTCCAAAGTCCTAGCAGTTTTTGGCGGACCTATCCAGCCTGGATCTCTAACATTTTTCTGTGCTTTGGCGGCGTGTTCCCCGCCCAAGCCAGTTCCTGAAAATGGCCAAGATTTCCCAATGCTTTTCGTGGACATTCATCTTCCAACCCCCTATTTGGATCTGACAGGAACCATTTGAATTAGGAGGATGGAAAACCCGTCATGTTTGTAACTTAAAAATGCAAATTCGCTGAAAACACCTAGAATTTCTGGATGTACAAACCGTGTTCCCACTGAAATGGACCTAACACGCCATCACTTTCGGGAACCCTACTTTGGGATCTTCGCAGTGATTGGACGTGTGAAATCTTGGATTTGGGATGTGAAATCCACATGATCGGGGATGCGGTAAACCCAATCTAATGATATCCAGTGATTTACTTCGGCAACGATCTTGATGGGATTTCCATGGATTGCGGACTGGACTAGCCCGAAGATTTACATACATTTCATACATTTCTATGAGGCAAAACATGGCGAAACGAATCACCAAAGGGAGCCTTGGTGTAAGGCTGTCCCAGAAACCATGCCTTGGATTTATAATCTAGGGAACCTGGGCTGATCTGGGCTGATCGCTGAACCGACAGGTCATAGCCGCTGTTCCATCCCGATTCGGTCGTTTGAAGTTGCTATTCAATCCCATGACGGATCCATGGTGCTGGTATATATGCTAACATAAATGGGGTATATTGATGGGATCCATGTTACGATATATAGCAGCACCATGGATCCATATTGGATCCTATGGGAATAGATTGGTTTACGGGAAAAATAACAGGAAAGCCCCATGATCTTCATGGGAAAATCGATGGTTTCCGATTAAAAATGGTTAGGATGTTCCCAACAAAACCAATCCATTGAGCTATAGATCCACATACTTCAACCTATGGCCCTGGCATGCTCTATGGCCCTGGTATGCTCTGGCATGGTATGCTGGGTCACCTAGGTCTGAAGCAGTCCCTCGGTCCTACGAAAACGAAACACATCAGCGGCCCAAGGCGACCGCGACGACGGTCAACTGACCTGCAATGTGAAGTCGATGCCTTTTGCCATAAGCACAACACAGCATAGCATAGTCAATACATGTTCACAAAGAAATATGAGTAAAATAGAGTAAAATATACAGTACAGCATGTAGAATAAACACATATAGTTTTTGTCTGAAATATTACAGTAAAATACAGTAAATACATTGGGCATATTACCGGACAAGATGCAATGTTCAATTTAATCATCATCGGACCGTCGCGATTCAGCCCCAGTTCCTGAACCAGTCTCAGGTGGTGGGTCAACATCTAAGACCCATGGGACCCATGGTTTTTGGCCTGTTCCTTCAAGGTCTGTGTTCCCAACTTGTGACCCTTTCCAGACTGTATTTAAAGGGACCATCGTCTTGCTACGTCTTGATATGTCTTGATGATTCTTGATTAACACCTGTTACACCCAACTATGTTGGCTTACCATGATGTGTTCCCTGCGTGCCTGCCATGTCCCATGGCCCCCTTTGGCCCCTTTGGGCCGCGCGTTTTTTGGGACAAAAGAGGCACTTCAAAACCCCCAGAAGGCCTCATAAAGCACTGATTAATTTGAGCCGTCAGCAGTTTGCATTCATATGGAATCACTGTGAATCACTGTGAATCATTTCAATTGGAAACATGACGATCAACAACTGGAACTTTGGGGCTATCTTCTCACAAACCCGCATGATAGCTTCTATCTCTGAGATAGCCCGTAAAAGGCCGTGTTTTGAGCTGGTTAACAGGCAGTCAAGGTTCCGATCTCGATCTAGAGGAAAGAATAAAATCACAAATATTAAACATCCCCATAGTATGGTCGCAGAGATGTGGTTTCGTCCCCTACATCTACGATGGTTTCTGAAGGGTGTTTTATATGAACAGCGGACAAAATCATTTGTTGTTTTTTATGCCATGCACAAATTAGGGTCGTCCCCTATCGCTTGTAAGGATTTCTGTGTTCTCAGACTTTGAGGCGACTCATGTAAAACCATGTAAAACAAGGTGTCGCTATAGACTCGTCCCCTATCGGTAATTAAGGGATTAGACTACAAGAATCATCCAGCAGATGTATTGGTTTCATGAGGTCCCAACCTGTTGTTACACTCTTATTCTCCCCACAAAAAGCCCAAAAAAACCAAGGAAATGATTTGAGCCATCAGCAAGTAGGTGATTTATACTGCCGTAAACTCAAGCAGGAACCACTACTACCAATCAGAAACCATTGAGTCTACTAATTGAGGCCAAAGAAACACAGTCTTACCAGGGAGGCGAAACCCATTGTGACGATATGCTTGGCTTACCATAGTATCACCAATCGGTGAATCGTTCAGAGAGTATCCAAACTGTACCAGCATATCTACAGTTATGGCCCTTTACCAATTGTAAATATTAGCAAAACCCCATTTATGGAATGTATATGAATGTATAATCCCAAAGAAATAACCTGTTATTTCACCATTTATAATTGGTATTTCGGGTCATAACTGTAGGATATGATTTTTTGAGGTTTCGCAATCAGTACTGAAGTTTGCGGGACGACTTTCCTTTGATGACAAGGGGGAACAACCCAACACAACCCAACACGCAGCACATAGTAGTGCAAAATGCAAGGCATAACAAGAACAAAAACATACAAAAACGAATAAGAAGGAGAAACACATAGGAAACAGAAAGAAACAGAAAAGAAACAGAAGTTAAAGAAGAATGATGCCAACAAAATGAAAAAAATAAGAGAACAACAACTAAACACATAATAACAAAAACAACAACAATAAGAACCGCGACCTCAGCAAAGGAGGAAAAAACAACATGCACGCTGCACAAAGTCATTTTCCAGACTCGGATCCTGTCCAAAACAATAAATCTCATCAGCTGCTCTCTGAGCCAATTGCCATGAGAGCTGCGGATTTGTCCTTCGCACCCCCTTGGTGTGAAAAAGTGGCCGAAAGTCTTGGACTTTCTGAGACTTAAGTTTTTCACGGAAATCACGGGGACCCTGTGGTGGACATACCCACAGGGGATAGACAAACGACGGTTACATATGGGGGAAAAACATGCATATGTATCAATGCAATATACACCTTCAAACTGTTGATTACGCCCTACAATCAGCTAAGATTGATGTCATTACACCCGTCAACCTTCTCACTTCAATCAGCCAAATTTTTGAACATCTTTAAAAAGTTACCATGACAATAATAATACTAATAGAGAAACAACTCCGATGGTAAGAACATGGATATGATAAAAACATAATATATAGTAAATACATAAATATGTAAATATATATATATACACATTATTTTTTTAATACTATAGTTGTTTGATATATATATATATCATATTAAATTCAACTATACTATATCATGTTAAATTATGTAATTGTGCATGATATTCAATTATATTACATTGCGTTAGAATATATTATGTTATGTTATATTAAATGAATTTGTATATATATATATATTATATTATATTATATTATATTATATTATGCAAAGTATATAATATTTAAAAACATATTTCATATATTGGATATTTAAAAAATATAGAGTATACATCATAGTATATTATATATAAATAAAAGACAAAACCATTAAATAAATATATTATATATAAATAATTATTATTATATATATAAATATATGTACATTATAGATATATTAATATAGGCTCATATATATATATGTTTCATATATCATATTGAATATTTATAGATGTTATACATATTGAAGATATTTTACATATTAAATATGTTATACATATTTAAGACTGAAAATAAAAATTATATATTATATATTATCTGTTGAATACTTTATATAATATGTAAAATACTATATCAAATTAAATTATATTATGCTATATCATATTATATCATATTGTGTTATATTATATTATACTACAGTATATCATATCTTATATATATTATCTAGTAAACACTATATTTTAAATATATAATATATTATTGTATTATTGTATCTTTTTTATATATATTATTATATATTATACATTGTGTTTTGTATTTTATGTTTATATATTATATTATATTCAATATTTATAAATATTATACATATTGTTTGTTCTTAAACAAACATGTTACATATTATATATTATCTATTTAATACTATATATCATATAGTAAATATTATAGATATTTATATATATATCATATATTATTGATTAAATACTATATGTTATATAACTATTTTAGATTATATACAATAGATTATACATTATAATATACATTATATATATATATAGACATGTTGTTGTTTTTCTTCGCTGGTGAATGCTGGTGAGATCTCCAATTCTTCGTTGCTAAACTCCATCCCCGTGGTCCCCGTTGTCGTCAGGGAAATCCTGGAGGACTACACGGTAATTTCCAACGATGTTGCTGCGTCGCTGAGCTCGGCCTTCAAACGTGGAGTGACTGTGGTCCTCACACGACGGGCGGATCCGGGCGGGGGGTCAAAATGGGTTGAACGTGGCTGAAACATCTTGAAAAAACGTGGCTAAATATGTCTAATCTTATAGAAATCTTATAGAAATCTTATAGATACTCTATGATCCTCTGATACTCTGACACTCTGCCTCTTTTGAAATCTGGTGAAGTGAAGTTGATGATTTCAAGGATCAAATATAAATGGTGTTCAAGATCTTCGCTGCAAACCCTACGTTTGCCCACCACCAAAGCCGCATATTCTTTGACATGCTCAAATCCCTGTGTAGGGCTAGTGTTTTTTCAACTTTCCAAACCAACCAACCCCAAATCCCTAATTCCTGAAAAATCAAAATTGCTGTGTCTAGCCAGTGTTTTCGTTCATCCTCAGCTGACAAGTATACAATATTTGTCCAAGTGTGTTATTTGGAGGTGGGCGAACATGGGGTTTGGCGCCAGTCAATCTTAGATACCCTGCCCTTAACAAAGCTGGTTAGTCACTAGCTTGATTTGGTGCAAGAAGGATTAAACCTTATGAAAGTACCCATCCAAGATTTACGAAGTTCACACTACGAACTAAAGGGAAAGAACTAAGAAGTCTATGAATCAATGACCCAAGTCATAGAGTCCAAAAAAACCCTCTGGTAATTTGTTACATAGCTATTGAACATGGCCATAGAAATAGTTGATTTTCCCATTAAACATGGTGATTTTCCATAGTTATGTTAGTTTACCAGAGGGTAAGTTTAACCTATCACTAGGAAATGCCACATCTCCCAATGGTTTTTTTCAGATCTCCGGTAACTGGGCAACGACCTGAAGTAATATCCGATAGCTTACTGTATGCCATCCCCAGTGTCCATCCCAGATCTGCAACTCCCTGCGGTTGTGGCCCGAAATACCAATGAAATAAATGGTGAAAGAACGAAATAACTGGTTATTTAACTATGGGATTATACATGAACCATTTCTATGGGGTGGCCTCTTTTGTTAGTACTTATAACATCTTATAAGTGGTATAACTCGGGCCATAACTGTGGGCTGTTGATTCTTTGGGGGTTGTCATTTTAGTAGCAAACTATTGCAGGACTCCTGGGGGGTTCATAATGAATCAACCAGGGGTTCATCTGGGGTCAAGCAGCCCCAAATGACATCCTGATTGCATATATTGGATGTGTTAATGTTACAGGTAAACCATGGCACCATGGGTTTTCTTGAGCTTGCTGATTTGTAGACATGCTTGAAACACAAAGAACCTCTGCTTGGCGTTTTTGTTTGATAATCTTTTAAGAAAAACACACATTTTCTGTGGGATGAAGCTAAATGGTAAACCGATAAGATTACGCTTACCGTGGCTGCAATCCATCTCAGATGGAATTTGGATCCCTAAGTCACTGCCCTGCCCCGGTCTTGCTGCGTTCGATGTAGGCATTTCGAGTGCCACCATGGGAGATGGCCGTGATCTCAATTTCGTCCAGGGACATGCGCATGTCCTGCGAAAGAGCCAGAGCGAATCCCAACAAGTTGCAACGAGTTGCAGTGGTTTTAGCATGATTTAGTCTGTAAAAAATGGAGGAGTTGCCAAAAAATATATAAATATGGTGGTTTTAAGACTTGACTTATATTAGCAACTATTAGCTCACTTGGTTCTGCGGCTTGAATTTGTGTGTCATTTCACATACTACCTGAAATAATCCCGATTTGTTGGGAAAGCTTGAAGTCATCAAGCAGATCCGACCAGATTGACCACTTCCCTTGTGGGAATAAGACATTCCATGTTAGTTTCATTTTCCAACCAGTAGATTTACCAGTTGTAACCAATCAATTTCCATTTTGGCTACAAAAAAAATGATTTTTGGTGCATCCAGTTGACCCTCCCAAATTGTGGAAATTCCTAGCGAAACCATGGGGTGCCCTATGAAATGTCATGTTTGTAGGTTTTTTAGAAACCGCCATGAAGTAGTTTGATCATGTGCGATATATCTATTATTCAATGGGCTATGTAATGGAATATCCCCACAAAATATGGCCTGGAATCTGGTACAGTACCTCCAATTTAGGATCCTGGAGATCTCCCATTGAATTATTGGAGTTATGTTTGTCAGCATTAATCAAGTATCAATCTCCATTTGTCTTATAGTGAATGGTTACCCTCTGGTAAACTAACATAACTATGGAAAATCACCATTTTTCAGAGAAAAAAACACTATAAATGGTGATTGTCCATAGTTATGTAACATATTACCAGAGGGTATGTTAGGTTCATCTCATCTTCCCTGGTGAAACCATGCAACCAATCACCATTCAAAACACACCATCCAAAGCAACGTAGACCAACTTAACCATGTTGTAAATCAATCTGGGTAAATTATAATAATTCACTAACCTGAATTAAGGCCATTTTGAAATGATTTCCCTTACTAACCACTATTCCAGTGAGGTCGCAGTGAGGTCGTTATAATTTCCCCAGATCAATGAACATCATTCAAATCACCAGACCCTCTGGTAAACGTTTACATAACTTGTGGAACATCAAAAACAAAAATCAGTTCGGTAAATCAACTATTTCTACGGGCCATTTTCAATGTCGCAAACTGTTAGTCATTACTAGAGGGTAAATCACAACATCATCCCATTATTCATCATTGTTAACCATTATTTCACCATAAAAATAATGGTAAAATATCACCATAGCTATTGAAATTATTGAAAATGGCCATTTAAACTTAACTGGTTCAGTCTGGTTCAGTCCATGTTGAAACACGTCCAGCACGTTTTTCGAGGCGAAAAACGTCACAGTCCATGAAACCGTAGGCATCATCTTGACCACTGCTGGTCCTTAGCTCGCAGAGGTCATGGGGATTAAAACCAACTCTGGTTGGTGGTTGAGCCTACCCTTCCCAGATGCTCCATGGTGCTGGAATATTTACCTACATTTACCCCAAAAATGACCCAGTTTTGTAGGTAAATATTCCATACATGGAGCATCTGGGCTTCTGAAAAATGATGGACTTCGTCAGCTGGGATGATTATTGGAATGACACTTGGGATGGATTGACATTCCCAACTGAATGGAAAAATAATCCATTCATGTTCCAAACCACCAACCAGTTATAGATTAAACACCAGCTATACATAGGTAATGGTACGTTTATAAACCAACTATAGGTAATTAACCATGGTAATCCTTAAGCCCTAAACCAACTATATGGTCAGTTAGCACCATGGTAATTTGGGGATTTTAAAATCGGTAGCGTTTTAGTTGGCGGTCGGGGGTCTAGGGGATTTTTCACCAACGAACATGCTGATTTCATGGGACTTGTAGCTGATTTATGGTAGCTAAGTTGGTGAACATCACTTGGTGACCGCTTGGGATTAGAGTAATTGTATAGTCACCTTAAGTGAGAGCTTGGGACTTTCATGTGGTAAACATATATATATATATATTTGTATATTAAATATCTTGAAACAAAATATGCAATATGGGCCATGGGCTAATAATGGGGAACATCATCCTGAAACGACAATCATACTTGGTTGTTTCCATGGAATGTATGTTTTTCTTGAAAATGAAAACCAGAAACCATGGTTTGTCCTATCAAATATGGAGGTTGCCACTTTCAATGTTCCGTAAGAACCAATTCATCAATTCTAGGAGGGATCCTAGCAACAACAGAATGGATTCTATGGGATGTAATCACCAAATGTAGATATTAAATATTATTGAATGGTATTAATGGATATCAAGAATGAATGATGTCACTGGTAAGACAAGATACTTGGGAGTGAGGACACAGGAACCAGTGGCAATGCTTCTGTAGTGCAAAATGTGCACACAACCAGTGAACATGAGAAAGCATTGTGGATTGACCATACCATGTAGGCAAAAGTTATAGATATAGTCATAGTATGTTATAGCTAGCAGCCAAACCTGCTAAACAATCCCAAGCAAAAATGGCGGTTCCTGAGCATACTATGCATACTACCCAACCTTAACGGCGTTCGTTCCTGCTGAACGTGGAAGGATTCCCACAAAGACTTTGTGGCGTGATTTGTTTTTGGGATTATTTAGCCTCTGGTAATTTGACAGTTCGCTATTGAAAATACCACGTTTAATTGATTTACCTATTCAAAATGGTGATTTTCGCTATGTAAACCTTTACCGGAGGCTAAAATCTATTGAATCCTGACGTTGTCGCAAGATTCTTGCAGGACATCGGTTGGTTTTCCAGCAGTTGTTGATGATTACAGTCTGATTCCTGGTGCTAAATATGGTAAATATAAGAAGTTGTCTGTTAAATCGATTTAGGTCCCTATGTTTGGTTGTTCTTCTCTCTGCTGAAATCTGTCCAAACTCTCCCTCTATTTCCTTGTCAAATCCCAATGTTTCTTAGTCAAATTCAGTCAAATCCCGACTTTTCATGGTTAGAATTAGTTACTGGTTACTGGTTATAAACCAACTATAGGTAATTGAATTAACCATGGTAATCCCACCATTTCAATCGCGTCAGACCTCCCCGTGACGTGACGAGACGTGCACACCCGGGTGCCCCCAACGGCAGCACGTCGGAGGTCACACCGCCGCCACCACCGGTGATGACCCAGGCGGTTCCCTGTGCCGGGAAGAAATTCTTTGGAAAACAGAAAATTCATCAACCATAAACTCATGTTTAATTGAGATATTTCATGTTTATCCATTGATGACTAGACTACACACCTCCATTATAAATGTTGATAATTCTTCTTAATATGTCTACAACTATAATTATCAACCATTAATTATCAACCATAATTATTAACATTAATTCTTTGGACAATTAATGTCTAATTATGATTAATGGTAATTAATCAGCCATAAATTAGTCATTGGATGATTACTGGCCACGTTGATTAATTACCATTAATCATCAACCATAATGTTTAATATGAAGTAATATACCGTGTTGACTTAATTACCCTATGTGATCCTATGTGATTACTGTGGTAAAAAACAATAACAAACCATCCATTTGGGAATGGTTTATACCACCTTAATATTAGTAATATATAATAATATATATATAGATATTACTTTCCAAAGAATTTGTGAGACTAATGGACTTCCCCATGATTTAATTGTTACGATCTCATCACACTTCCCTGGTGGATCAATGCATTCAATGGATTTGGGGATCTGAAAACCATGCTTTTTTGAGAGATGTTAATGGAAACAACTGGGCTTGGTTTGTAGAATCTAGAAGTGATAACACTTTAAGTATCAAAGATGAAAACACCATAATACTACGGCCAGGGCGCGGCTAGAGGTGTTGCCCAGAACATGTTAAAACATTATCCTTCAACATGCTCAAACACCTGCGCAGGGCCAGTGTTTGAGATTTCCCAGACAACGAACCCTAAACCCTAAAACCATAAACCATCCTAAACCCTAAAACCCCAAGCCCTAAAACCCTAAACCCTAAAACCTAGGCTTTGAAAACTTTGAATCCTGAACTGGAAAACACTGCGTATACACGCAGTATTTTCTGCAATCTCTCCTATCATATATTCGACAGCACGACATTCTCAATGTTAATGTCTGGGCAACACACGGCGTCTCTGGGTAATACTACGAGTGATTTATTGAGTTGGTTTGTATCAAAAGGTGACGTGTGTAGCTCAATTCTTCCCAGTTGGGGGAATATGAGCCTTTCTATATCACAGCAGCAAATTGGGACAACCTCCCAACACTAAGGCATAACTGAAGGCAACCGGTCAAACAAGCTTGCCAAAGATAACATGTGTGAGAAGGTGGCTTCAGAGATGCAAAACATGGCACAACATGGCACAACATGACACAACATGATACCCTCTGGTAAACTAACATATCTATGGAAAATCACAATTGTTCATGGGAAAACTCACTATAAATGGCCATTTTCAATAGCAAACTGTTAGTTTACCAGAGGGTAGAACATGTGTACATGCAACAAATTCATTCAAGGCTGTGAACCGTAGGAACCAGAGCCAGGGCATGTTGTGGCGATGTTGAGTTTCAAGCCGTCTTCTTTTGGGCTACCCTGTTCATTACTGGTTGGTGGTGCAATAACCATCTTGAAAAATATGAGTTCGTCAATTGGGATCATGACATTCCCATACATTATGGAAAAATTGGAAAATAAAAGCCATGTTCCAAACCACCAGCCAGTAATTGGTAAACATCCCATTGTCTATAGGGTTTCAACCATCGTTTAGGTTGGTTTGAGGGAAAAATCAATGTTCAATATATTTAATGAATCTTCACCCACAGAAATCATGGAGATTCACTGATTCAATGGTTCTCGACGGTTCATCAGACTGGAGATTTCTTTTTCAGGATATCCGCCATGACCAAAATGACGAGCCAAATACACAGGGGCGCCAATCATGACAGGCAAATGGGTTCATAACTATGCTACTGAATGGATGTATGGTGGATGTATCAATCCAGTTGGATGTTTTCTTTTCGAATAATGGAACATGCATCGACAGATACGTCGCAGTTATAGCCAGTTGGATAGTGGATATGCCATGATATGTATGCTTTGAGTTGCTTTGATGGATCCATAAATGGATCCATAAACCAAAAAACATCATCAAACATCCACATTCCTGTACCATTCACCCCTCACCTCCAAGTCAGTGCCTGCAAACTCCCTCTTGTAATAGACCTGACCAGCGCCGCTGGAAACGCACGACATGATTCGTGGTGGATGTCGTGTTCAGCTTACTGGAGATGCCGTAGGAATTTCCCTGGCAGCCAGGGTATGCCAGGGTACCCAAACGGTAAACGTTAACGAACTGGAAAATCACCGTTCATGGGTAAATCAACGATTTATGTCATGCCATTTTCAATAGCATTAAATGTTAATTAGTTACCAGGGTGTAACATCAACAAATCTGCCCAGACTTTTCTGGTTACCCCGAAAAATGACCCAAACCGGCACGACGAAAAAGCTGACTTTTCCGGCTCCCTCGGGGTCCATGGCACCGGCTCGGTGGCGGGCACACATATTTTTCCAGGCGGTTTTGAAGGTCGATTTACCAACGTCCCAACGAAGAGTACCCTCTGGTAATTTAACATAACTATGGAAAATCACCATTGTTTATGGGAAAATCCACTATTTCTATGGTCATTTTCAATAGCTATGTTAAATTACCAGAGGGTAGCACACTTCCCGCGTAATTTCTGTGTTTCTGTAAACTTCATGTGTTGAAACCATTGTTGGAATTCTGAAAAGATGGGTTACATCGAAGAAAAGGAATCAAAACACACTCTATATTGCTTCCATCTCAAGTAGACACCAGGGGTCTTGGCAATTTGGGGCTTAGGGATTGCTTACCGAAGAAAAGAAATTCGCTTCAGGATTCCCATTCCCATTTTGACATTGTCAACATATGTCAACATGTTATGGCCGCTGACTGCCTCTCACGGACTCACGGACCCAATCTCTCTAAAGAATACCCTCTGGTAATTTAACATAGCTATATTGAAAATGACCATTTATAGTGGATGTTCCCATTAAGAATTGTGATTTTCCATAGCTATGTTAGTTTACCAGAGGGTAAAGAACATGCGCCCCACACCTGGTTTAAAGTCATCAAATCTGTGCTGAACATGTTGCTAATCAAAACCCTGGGACCCTTCCCGAGCTGGCGTAGCTACCAATCGAACGGCAAGAGATGGCAAGAGTCAGTCGGGAATGCAATGGTTTTCTGGAGGTTTCCTAAAATGGGGGTACCCCCAGTCATCATCCATTTCTAGATGGGATTTTCCATGAACTAAACCATCCAGCGATAAAGGGTACCCCCATGACTATGGAAACTCCGTTCTTGGCCCTTGAGACATCAAAACAACGCAGAAAGATTGCCTCGCCAAAACCACCTGAACTGTGTTGTGTTGCGCCAGGTGCATCTTCTGTGCAACCACTCGCTAACAATCCATGCCCGTGAACGAAGTGCTGAGAAAACACAGACGTAACCTGCAGACATTTGAATTCAACACATAAACAGTAAGATGCCAACCAGATGCCAACCAAATGCCAATCAAATCAAGACTTGAGTTGATTTCAATAAAATCAGAATATAATATATATATATATATAATATTACATACAGTATATTATACAATATAGACTGCCAAAACAACCAATGGGGTCATTGGCCATCCTCTGCATCAAACCGTTGCACTTATGAGCCCATGGACTTCAGATTGGGACTTGATGCACAGGCATGGATTCTGTTTCAGAGTGAGCAATGCCCAAGACAACGGCTATACTACATGAGTCAAACTTCTGTATTCCTGGGGCCGAATCCAATTCCTCGGCAAGACGGAGCATCTGCAACTTCACCAATCTTACATCTGTCCTAGGTCCGAAAAATGATGGTTTCACCCCCACTGAACGATATGGGTCAGTCTGGATCATCCTACAATTTCAAGGATTGAACATCAAAAAAACATGAAACATGCTGAAACCATCAAAATAGAAACAAAAAACACACAGAGTCACAGGTTTTCTTGTAAATTGGATCAGTGTAAAGAACAACAATCACTAGCAGAAATCCATCTTTCTTTAGGCCTCATGTCGCAGCAGGATCAATTAATTGTCACTATATGTCACATGCTGGAAGCTGAAAGAGTCAAAGGAATATGTTTAATTTTGTGTTTCATTGTTACCCATAGGATCCACGTATGGTATATATGCTAACATTGGGGATATATTGATGGTAAATGTTACCATATATACCATACATGGATCCTATGGGTTATTACATTCTATATTCTATTGTAAACTAGTGAACTGTAACGAATGGAACTTACAGGTTGTAAACATTCGTTATGGTAAACAAGTGCCATTAGTTCCATCCAGTTTACTAGTTACTAATGGCACATTTTTCAAACGTGTCCGTTGTTTGTAACTATAATAGAACAGTTCAGTTTGTAAACACCATTACTAATGGAAAAAATGATGGTAAAGTTACATTGTGACTATTACTATTACTATTGTTATGGTAAACAATTCCAAAAAACCAATGGAAAAAATTGGAAAAGCCGTGCCACTTCACTTCACTTGGCACCTCTCACATCTTCCATAACGACATGTGCCGGTTAAATCGCCATTTTTCTAGCCATGGCTGGGGAGTTAAAAGCGGTGATTTCTATGGTGATCAATAGTGGTTAATAATGGTTAATAGTGGCTAATAGTGATTAATGATGGTGAGTTATAACTGGTGATTTTGGGCACTGTAACCAAGGATTCAATCAAGAGTTGGAGCACATTACCCACCCAGGTGACTTTGGGGCTTCAAAATAAATCCAATTTGGTGAAAACCAGCCATGCAAGAATCGAATCTCTTGGTCTGCCGTCCAGCCGGTGCGATTTTTGAGGCCCTGCTGTCTTCACCAAACATGGCCGGGTTGGTGGTTCCATCCGCTGTCTTTGGCCTACGAAACTGTGACTGTGAACTTTAGACACGAAACAACGAAAGCCGGTGGAAGGAGACAAATTGCGTGATTTCTGGTTCGTGTCCAGCATGAAAGCTCCCCAAATTTTGGAGACCGAATTTGGCACAGGGATAGATATATATATGTATAATATATGAATATGTATAATATTTATATATATATATATTAAATGTATCACCTAATTTTCTTATGGGCACTTGCAGGGTCTAGGAATAACCGATACCTAAATGTCCATTATATCCTCTGTTGAGTTTATACCTGCATGTGAGTTGGCCAATGCATCCATTATTGTAATTGCATGTAATTGCCGTATATCCCATATATCTGTGAAAATTACCATAATTACGAAATTGCATATATCCCATAATATCCATTAATTGGAAAACTATCCCATATATCCATATATATCCCATATGTAATTGCCATTATATCTGTGAAAATTACCATATTTCCCAAACCAGATTGCTTTGGCCGGGATGATTTCCCCAATCCTAACCATCACCTATGGATACCTATGGATATCTATGGTGAGGTCAAATGAGGTCGCTATAATTTAATATACACAGTATGGTTATAGAATCCCTTCCTTCTGAAATCTTGGATATGTAGGGGGTTGGAAATCATATGTGGGACAATACAATATGTGAATTACCATATATCCCATATCATATACCCCATGGATCCAAATCCTTCTTAGGAAATATATGGGGTATGATTACGGGGGTCGAGTACCTTCTCAGGACGGTCGACCCGATCCATAAGGAAAAAAAAGGTATGACTATGAGATATGAGACATAACTCAAAATTGTTTACCCTAATTCTTACTATACTACATGGTCAACACTAAAAATCTAATTTTAACCATGGTATATAATAATACTAACATATGTGAAAACCATGGATAAAACGAAAAAAAAAAACTTAGACTAAACTCTGTGGTCTGCGGGGTCTTAACTGTTCACCCATTCGCATACCATCTACTTGCAACATCTTCCTTTTTGCAACCACAGGATGGGCAAGTCGTCCCCGTTAATCATCATCAATCACTACTAATCACTGGTTGGTGGTTTCAACCCCTCTGAATAATATGAAAGTCAGTTGGGATGATGACATTCCCAATAGAAATGGAAAAATAAAAATAAGGTTCCAAACCACCAACCAGTAATTGGTTTATCCCATTATTTATAGGGTTTCAACCATCCTTTAGGTTGGTCTGAGGGAAAAATCAATGTTCAATATATAGGGATCATCATTTGTCATGGCGCCACCAACCAAAGCCGACTGCGTTTCGACACATCAACGACTGGTGGATCCAAAGCGGCCGCGCTCACTGGCCGTTGGCGAGCCCCTGTGTGGGCCAAAGCATGCGAAAGCTGGGAACCAGGATGAAACCAGACCGGTTCCAATGGAACTTCTATAAATGGTGTTTCAATGGTGTTTCAATGGAACTTCTAACTAAGAAAAACATTATGTTTCAATGGAAAATCTTCTATAAATGGAAGTTCTAATGGGAAACTCATCTATAATTTCAGGAATTCAATGGGAAATCATTCGTGTGATTGAATGTGAAACAAGGATGTAAAATGATGTAAACCCATTGGCTGACAATTGAAATTCATCCGTATATATAAATATACCGTCTGGTAAACTAACATAACCATGGAAAATCACCATTTTTCATAGGTAAATCAACTGTAAATGGCCATTTTCAATAGCTATGTTAGTTTACCAGAGGGTAAGTGGTTGTTTCTGATCTGGGGAAATCAGTGGGAATCATCGGCTTCCTGAATGCGAGAGGTCTTCCAGCTTTGTCATCTCGACTGCCGGATGGTATGTGGCAATTTTCATATGGAATGAAGGGGTTCATCATGTAGGTAAATAACCATATTATAGTTGGAAACACAGTCAAATTCAAATCTGGTCTGCTTGTCTGAATATCTGGGGTAATTGACCATCCACCATCTATGGATATTACCCACAGATTTGGTGATTTAACTTTCAACCGGAAATATAATTTGTATCCAAGCATAAACCAGCAAAAAACATCCCAGTAACCAGCCATGACTGGGGGTCATAATGAATATCATCCCACTATGAGGGGTATACCCAATGCCAAAAAACACTTACATCATTACATCATTAAAAACACTTACATCATTACATCATTACTAACTGTAACCTCATGAATTGCTATCTCCAAGATGTTCCGAAACTGGAAACTAAAGATCCATGTTCATCCATTTTCATGGTTTCAAGGAGATTGAAGTTTTGCTCTACCAAGACCCTCCAAGTATTCAAAAAATTGCAAAAGATCAGAAACAATGGGCATCTTACCCCATTTTGCTTAAAGGTAATTGGAGGTTTTAGGTACTCTGAATAGTTAAAACACTTCCACCAAGGATATTAAATCCGCCCTTGAAGACCTTGTGGTATGAGCTGACTGTACACTGGATCTAGTCAGGTATTAATTGGGGACATGTGATTATAATGTGTTTGCGGAAATGAATTTTGGTCATTTATAATCAATGAGGGATGCCGACCAAACATTTTTATAGGGTACAACTGGTATCTTTGTGTTTGTCTGTCCCTGTCCCTTGTGACTGAAGGGCATTGAAATTCTAGGCCCCAAGTTGGCATCCAGAACCAAGGATGCGGACCCTTGAGCCTGAGAAACCAATCCCTCAGCTGGGTTTTGTCAGTCACTGAAATTTCACCAAGGTTGTTTTCCGCTTAGCAATGGACATCCAATAACGAGCGGGACCCCAGAACAAAGTCCCCAATTCATTGTTCTATTAACCCTCGTTGAAATTTTGAAGTTGCATAGCCCATAGGATCCATGTATGGTATATATGGTAACATTTACCATCAATATATCCCCAATGTTAGCATATATACCATACATGGATCCTATGGGTAGGGTTGAATCCAAGTGTTTCTGGATCAAATTCCAAAAAAATCCGTGGAATGTTTACCCCACCATTTCTTTCGAAACGATCCGGTTTTCTAACGGTGATTTCCGCACGTTCTTTGTTGGTGAAAACAAACAACAAAAAAAACACCAACAAACAACCCCCAACCTTGGCTCCTTCAATACGCAAAAACACACACACACAAACTGTTGGTGTGTCCTTAAACATGTTAAACAACACGTTAACCTCATCTTGTGTTGAAGAAACACATCTACAAACAACATCTTTGGTTTAGAGTTAATCAAACTAATGTTGGTGAAACACTAATAAAGCATCCCCAAATTGACCATAAATAGGTGGTATAAACCATTCCCAAATGGTTGGTTTATTGTTCTTTTAGCCCTGTTCGATTGAGGGTAACCCACCAAACTTGGGGTTACACGAACCATAATGGGGATACTAACAACATTATTATCAATGGCCATTTCAGGAACCTAAATTGGAGGTACCTACCATATATAAGGCCTATATAAGGCCTATGTAAGGGAATATCCCAACAAAATATGGCCTTATATGGTACAGAACCTCCATTTTAGGGTTCTGAAACTCCCATTGATATTATACTGTCCCATCTTTGTTTTAGTATAAATGAAACTCAACTGGTTGGTGGTTTCAACCCCCCTGAAAAATGTGAAAGTCAATTGGAATAAGTATTCCCAATAGAAATGGGAAAATAATCCATTCATGTTCCAAACCACCAACCAGTATATCATCAGTATACCAACCATGGTTCATAGATATTAATGGTGATTAATGGTGATATTAATGGTGATTATTACTGATTATTAATGGTGATTATTACTGGTAAATCAATGAATTGTTGTTGGCACATCACCTTCTCTCCCTGGACCGAACCTGGGACTTCCGGCGCGGCGCACGACGCCGGCAAAGGCGGGCATCCTGAGATGCCGGTGTGGCAAGAAGTCCCCGGAGAAAATTGTGGCACTTATAATGGGAATAGACATAGATATCTTATCTGGAAAATTAAAAATCATATAGATTTTATGTTCTGGAATATTATATATATATATATCTATCTATCTATCTGGAATATATTTGAAAACCATATGAAGAATGGGAATATATATATATATATATGTATATTTACATATATATATATATATATATGGAATGCCGCCGCTGGCAACTGGAATATAGTGGGAATATATACCTGGAAAACCACAATGGGCATATTACTAGTGGTTGGTTCATGGGACGGTGACCATGCATTGGGCTTATCACAATACCAACCAGATGATTATTGGGTTACCCTCTGCTAATCAAACAGGGCAATAGAAGATCCTTTCTTTTATTTATTAATTATTTCCATAGATTTTCCTATTTCTATCTAGTTCTTTTATTTCTTAATTACTTCCATAGATTTTCCTATGTCTATATGATTTCCATAGATTTTCCTGTGATTTCCTATGAAAACACCTCCATTTATCAAGGCCAATCCCTGCTATGGGACACCTGCCCCGATTCCGCAACGGGCGTCTGAAACTGCCGCGCCGACGCCGTGTCGGCCACGTTCGCCGTCCGCAGGGAGGGCCGCGCCGACTTCGGCGCCGACGTCGACGTCGCAGGCCGCGCCGACTTCGAAAGGGACCTGGGCCGCGCGGCGAGGTACTGCGCGGGGTTGGAAAAGTGGGAAAGTGATGCCATGTTTAGGGGTAACCATTGGGCATTAACAGTAATTCACCATTAATTAACATGCATATACATATATATTATAGATGATATAAATGTACCTAAACCATCCAAGTACCTGGAAAACTGGGGTATAACGAAGCTATTATCTTGGAACTTTTACCAATTTTCATAGGTACTTGGAGGGTCTAGGAAAATTGAAATAAGAAGCTACAAGCAAATGGGATTTGTCTCAGGATCAACCATTACATCGGGATATCTAATACACAAATATGTGGGGAATTTGGGAATATAACCACGATACAATATGGATGTATGTGTGTTCTGGAGATTGGGGAGATACCAGCAAAAGTGTGGCTATTCAATCATTGGGAAATGAGGCTTAAATCAACTTAAAATCATTGAATGGAATGGGGTACCCCCTTATAGACAAAGCCACATTGGAGAATGCACATTGTTCCTATAAACGCGTGTCATCATCTTGCTCAGAAAGGATAAGAGCAGTTCATGTTCGGAAACCGTTTTATGAGCAGTTGTTCGTTCAATTACCTGGTTTATCATCCGTTCCCCATGAAGAATTACCACTTTGGATCTACACCCCCTGACGCTTGAAACGCATTATAATATAAATGGTCATCTGGTTGTTCCCCATATTTCAGCAGATTTTCACCACAATATATTCTTGAAAGATGCTCAAACGCTCAAAACTTCCCAAGAGATGATGGTTACATCCTGTGAAATAACATGTTTTCACCATGACCCCATTAAAAAATATATATGTCCTGTTTTTCAGATACTCCTATGTACCTAGACCCTCCACGTATATTGATCTAAAACAATGGGGTCACAAAAATCCATGGGATGTTCACCCATCTTTTTGGGTACTTTGAGGGTCTATCCATGTTAATCCCTCATGAAGTATCCAGTTATATAAGTATCCTATAAAGTATCGCATAAGTATATCTCTATAATATCTCGATTCTGATCATTAAATATCATGAATTCATATATTAATTCTTGGTGAAATTGGGTGAATCTCATCCCCCCCGTTCTGAATATAAAGGGCACCGCTGTCCAAGGCACAAGCTGCCACCAGGCCTCCGTGGCGTCAGCGACGACGCCACGGCCGACGACAGTGCGCCGTTCAGACTGCGGCGCGACGTCAGCGGCTCCCGCGACGTCAGGGCGCCCCCCGTGCGTGGCGCGGCAACGAGGCGGCCGCTGCCACTGGTGCGGGGTGTCATCCTGGGGGGGGTTAAAAGACTGGAAGAATCATGGCTTTATGGTGGGGAAAATTCACCTATAAGTGGTTGGTATTATGATGGACTTCCCTCCGACCGTGCTGAGAAAATGAAAGCCGGGAACATGAACTACGGATCGCTTTATTGGATCTATGGGATTACCTGTGGGAGAATAATTGAAACTAATGAGGATGAATGGGAAAAACGAGGTGCCGCCCCAGGTTCAAGTGCTAAGTTTATTTACAACTAGCTGAAGTTCGATGGGCTTTATGATGGATGTAAGATGATGTAACCAACTTATAACCTGGGGGGCCATATGTTGTGTGATGAGAGAACGATTTATAGAGTCAAACCGGATGTTTGAACTGGGGTGGAGGGGTTCGATCAACCAAAATCATCCCAGAATATTTTGGTAATTTAAGAAAACTGGAAGATCTCAAAAAGGCTAAACATCTGAGTGTATGACTACTAAACCGGATCATCCGGTTTTCATGGGCCATGGAGTTGTCGCTGGTTAGCTTGGATAGCCTGTACTTTCTCGCAGGTTTGTAAATTTCTTCGTGAAAATTGCAAACAAATAGCCCAAATCAGAGCTTATACCACCAGATCACCTAACAAATCATTCACATGTCAAAATCAGATTGTTGAATTCGATATTGTTTGAATGAGTACTACCATCATTCGCTTCTGTCCAAGTACGAGTAGCATGAGTTTGGTTTCTGGATTTCAGAAATCATATCCACGCTTTCCAATGCAAAGTTAAGTGCCTGAAAACAAATGCAGTTTGACTATGTTTGACTAGCAACACATGCTGCTTTAATTACCATACCTTACAGTAACCATCAACAGCCATTACAATACCACATTCAAGGTCAGCAAATCAATCATACCTAAAAATAATATAAAATAATCACAAAACCAACACAAAACCCAAACAAACATTTAAAATACATTTAAGTTATACAACATAAATTATCTGCGTTTCAATTATTCCAATAGTTCTTCAAACGTCAAAGCCTCATCCCATCCAAGTGGCATCAACCCGGCGCTCTTCGAGATCTGTCGGCTGCTAATCTTCACCGGCGTCGTCGGTGTCCCCGGCGTCGCGGCGGGGCGCGACGCGAGCGGCGCAACGGCCGCGACGGGCTTCGGGCTGCTGCTGGGGAAGCTGAGGACGTTGCAGATGTCCAGAAACAGAGCGTCCCTCCTGGGCAATTTTGTTGGGAAACTCATGCCACAATGATGAAAACATATCAACAAATAAGAGAATTTGGAATTCAAGGGATTCGCAGATATGAAATGTGATTGAATTCCAACATTATATATATATATATATATATTATGTATGCTTTTATGTAAGCGCAAATGGCAAATGCTGGACTTTGATGCCGCGCAACAGGGATGAAAAAACACTCCCATCCCTCTCAGTGGGATCAAATCATGATGGATACAGTATATCTGGTTGGTGGTTGAGCCCTACCACTCTGAAAAATC
This sequence comes from Cladocopium goreaui, assembly GCA_947184155.2. Classification (NCBI taxonomy): domain Eukaryota; class Dinophyceae; order Suessiales; family Symbiodiniaceae; genus Cladocopium; species Cladocopium goreaui. The sequence continues at coordinate 93,575 of CAMXCT020006581.1, read as the reverse complement.
ATGGAGTTCGTCACTTGGGATGATCATTCCCAATACATTACATATATATATATAAATATGTATATGTAATTATATATGTATATATATATATATATTATGTGGAAAAATAATCCAAATGTTCCAAAGCACCAACCAGTGAGTTAGCTTCCCAGGGAAGCTGGACATTCCCAAAACCAGCCCAGTCTCAGTCGACTCTGCAGCTTCTCATGGAAGGACTCTTTCAACTCGCTCTCCGCGTCTTGAGCCTGTAGCCCCCCAGTTATAAGCTGGCTTATCAACCCCATTAACTATAGTTACTGTATTATAAGTATCATAAATATGTCATTAGTTATTGGAATTATAAACCGACTTAGCTAATCTTGGCTGTCTAAGCGGCCCGATTCTGTAGATGACAAGTAACATCAAATTATCATGAGATATACTCCATAGTGCTGAACCATTTAGCAACATTTACCCCAACAATCACCGAGTCACGCAAGTAAATACACCATCCTTCCAGCATATCAGATTGGTGGATCAGCACCCATTCAACCATCATATTCCATATATTTTTTGTTCCGTATGTTTTATATATATATATACCCATAGGATCCATGTATGGAATATTTACCTACATTTGGGTGATTTTTAGGGCACATGTTGGTAAATATTCCATACATGGATCCTATGGGATAATATATAAGTCCAAACACGTTCTGAGAAGCTACTTGACCCCCTAAATCATACACCAACAACTTACTAAGAAGCTACGGCTGGATCTACGGGGATATATATATATATATATATACATATGTACTGTGAGGTATATATATATATACACCATAAATCAATAAATCTACCAATGATGGCTATGTAATCTATATGTCCATAGTATTTAACCTTAACCGACATGGCGTGCGCGCTGCCTGCGGGAGGTTCTCGACATTCTTCAGAGCTTGGCACCAATTCTCAAGGCCTCGGTTGGCCCAAAATCATTGGAAAAACGTAAGGAGGGGCTAACAGTTTGATTCGTTTGTTTCATGTTTATTCAACATATATATATAATATATGTGTATATATATAATATATGTGTGTATATATATATATATTCATTGTTGGGTATACCTGGTATCCCTGGCAAACCTTGCTGTCAATGGAACATGTTATCCTGAAAATCACCCATGGACATGTTCAAATTATTCAGGCCAGGTCGGATCCAGTGGCTTTTCAAGGTTCGTAAAGCGTAAGCCATACCGATGACACGGGTGCGTCTATACCAAAGAAATGCTGTTTAGTGAGAAAATGATGATAATCCATGGGAATTCGTCCCATATTTTCAAAGTCACAGAAAAGCATCACTATTGGGAATGATCTTGGGTGACTCGCAATCATTCATCAACACAAACGGAGCCACTTCTGCATATGGTTCTGCATATCCACCTTGGCTCATTCTTTTTGGTCCCAAGAGTTGCGGCCCCAATTTTCCATCGATGACTTTTGATGGTTACCCTCTGGTAATGACTCACATAGCTATTGAGCATGGCCCATAGAAATAGATGATTTACCTATTAAACATGGTAATTTTCAATAGCTATGTTAAATTACCAGAGGCTAAGTTTATACTGAGTTCTGATGCTTAATACCCGTAATCAATCCTAATCAATCCTAATCAATCAATCATAAGGATGATGGACAGTGAACGATAATGATAGTTGATGGTCAATCACCCATGAATAGTCAATACACAACCACTGCTAATGACAAATTATCATTAGCATTGGGGTATAATTTCATGATAATGATTCTCAAATATATTATACACAACCAATATAGTACGAATATGTATCAATAATTTACCAATAAATCAATATATATATACCAATAACTAATACCAATTATACATCAACTTCATAGATGATAATACCAATAACAAACTAATGATGAAATCATTTTGGAGCAGCTATATATATATACATATATACAAATCATTACTACCAATAACTATCAATAAGGAACTATTCATTACTACTACTACTACTGCTACTACTACTACTACTACTACTACCAATAACTAATTGTCACATCATATATTATACCAATAAACTACTAATAGTGTGGTTAATAATAGACCATCCCCCAGTCATCACCATAAAAGTCCATAAATAGGTGCCATGGTTACCATTCCCAGTCATGGCTGGTTTATGGCACTGTTTTACCAACATTATACCCTGTTGGTGGTTTCAACCCCTCTGAAAAATATGAAAGCCAGTTGGTACTATTATTCCAAATATACACATATATAATCATATATAATCATATATAATCATATATAATCATATATATATATATGGAAACATAAAACACATGTTCCAAACCACCAACCAAATACCCAAGAAAAATCCGAGCAGCTCAACAGAACTTCCGCACGCCTCAGGGCGAGTTCCTGAAAGAAGAAAACGAGGACATCGATCACAGAAAAACCAGGGATTTACCATGGAGAATCCGGTTTCACCAGTGTTTTAAGCAACAACAAAAAACCATGTTACCATCTGGTTATGACTGACAGTTCGCCAAGGTATAGATGGCCCATAGAAATAGATGATTTTCCCATTAAAACCTCCATTGATGGTTGGGATTTTCCATGGCGAACTGTGAATGTCATAACCAGAGGGTAAGCAGGATTTGAGCAAAACACAGGATGGTGGATATCATGCTGCTGGTTTTTTAGCGAGGATGGAGAATGGATCTTGAATATCAAGAAGGGAAAACATGGTTTCACCATGGGTTTCACCATGCTTCACCAACGTGAAGTCGGGATATGCTTACGAGACGCTTTTTCTCCCGGAAGTATCCAGAAGTGATATATTCAACTCATTCTTTACGTCCAAAACGCATGTAGAATGTAGACTGCGAATGATTAAATCCACAACACAGAGTCTTTGCAGCTGAGATCTTGACTTAACTCATTTACGGCAGGTTTACACACCATCATCGACCAGAGTCCTATACCCAGCCAAGGTTTACCCAGTGAAGTGGTGACCCGGTGACACAGTCATGCATCAAATGTGGATATATCACGGTTCTGGATTTACCCAGTCCTATCCCCATAAAATATGACTATATATCCGATGTTAATCGATTTCATTGGTAACATATCCCGATCATATCCCATAATTGACAGAGTATAACACGATGTCCCCCAACCAAAATCACTAACATATCCCATATTTCCCATAATTTTCAGAGTATGACTGAGTATGACACTATGTCCCCCAACACTATACTTATTATCCCCCAAAAAAACACATATTCCGATCGAAAAAAAACAAAAAAACAAACAAACCTGGATTTTAACCCAGCCTTCACTGCCTCGGGTTGCTCCCTTGGTTCCAAGCCTAGCGGGAGATCGGAAAAAATCCTGCAATGGGAAGGGTTTATGGTGCATAATGGTTGTTAATAGTTGTTGATGGTTGTTGATAGTGGTTACATCCCCCATATTTTGGTGGTTGTACATATTAGAGTAATTTGTAAGCAACTGAAACTGCCGGATTCTGATTAAGAGCTATAGGAACGGACAGGAATAAAATCATGTCGTAAGTCTTTCAAAAAAGTGAAGGTATCCAAAGGTGAAGAGTTTCGAGCACAGTTTCAGCGATCTGTTTAAGCTGACATGGCTTCCTCAGCTATCCAGGGGATCTTCTCTGGGGGATCTTAACCTGAATCAAGACGGACATGGATTGACTGGTCACCTGCAGATTGATAAGGCGAAAAGTCATCCCAACAAAGCTCCTCGGTTGGTGGATAGGAGTTCCCCAAAATGATCAAAATGTATGTCACATAGTCACCATTAGACCATTTTAGACCATATTAATTAGTTGTCGATATCATAAGATTCAATCATCAACTTCGAGGTATCTTGGGCATCGCTCAGTTGACAAGACACACACCTCATCGACAGGCCTTCCGTCATGGACTTCTCGTTGTAACCTCCTGGCAATTCCTCCAAGACCATGGCACGGCGTTTGCTGTCGCCAATGGAACTGTTGCACTTCTCTTATGTTTCCACATAGCTAAACTGAACTGAGCTACCTCACAGAAACGTGTTTAGTGGGGTCCACTCCAAATCATCAAAATGGTTCAAGACTCGACAGATTTAGATATGTTGGTACAATATCTAAGCAAGAACCCATCAACCTATACCAAACCAAGGTGGAACATGATAACTTCGCTATCGGACTATCGGCCCCGATGCAGAATTGACATTCATCTGCTGCTGAGAACCATAGCAGAACTGGTGTCATCATCTAACACTGCGGTTTTCACGTGAAAAAAGTGGAGATCTTTGCAGCAACAAGTCCTCCCAGCTAGCGATTTGGGCTTCTTCAAAATGTGCTGCTGTGACCATAGAAAATGATGAATTCACCAACAACTATGGGAACTTTTGGTCCTCCAAAAAGCTGAAAAAAAAAACTTCGAAAAACACAAGGGATTCCAAAGCGACACTTCCATGGGCAGATGGTTCCATGCTGATCCCATTCAGATGGAAGTTTCCTGAAATGGGGGTACCCCTAGATATCCCATTTGATCATCTATTTTAATGGCATTTTCCATTGTAAACCATCCATTTGGGGCTACCCCTATTTTAGGACACCTCCAGATGAATTTCCTAGTGATAAATCAAATCCTAGTCGTTCCGTGACAGCGCCCAATTTTACCCCTCCTCAAGCACATTTGGTTGAGCATGTGACTGGCATGGTTTTCTTGGTTCCAACAATTGCAAACAGAAATGGATTTGTCTGAAAATAAGGTGCTCCATTCCATCCAATTAATCACATTTAATAAACATGTTCCCAATTAAGCATGAACTTAATTACGTGGAGGGCCACTTAACCACTCTCAACCACAACCAAATCATACTAAGTTGGTTATAAATCCATAGAAACCCCATTCATGTCCATCAAAATTCCATTAAATCTCCGTTTTCTTAAGTTAAGTCCCCTTGAATTTCCATTAACTCCCGTTCAATTCCGTCAAACATCTCACTTTTCTTGTGAAGTTCCGTCGCTCGATTAGCGACGGGGCCTTCTGTTCGTGCTTGTGGCCCGTGACGATGAGGTCAATGCCGGCCTCCCGAGCGATGTCCTGTGCCGGGACGGTGACTCTGGGGCTGTCTTAATGGCTGGGATATGGGAATCGCCCATCATTTCTGGGGAATCCCCTTACAAGACTTATATCGGAGTCCCATATGGATCCCATGGCATTTCTGGGGACTCCATTATTGTGCTGGGATGGTGACTCTGGGATATAGGAAGGAATGATGGGAATTTCAGGATCCTAAAATGGTACGTTAGTACCATATAAGACTCATATTTCTGGCCATGTTTTGCTGGGATATTCCCTGAAATTTAGGCCTGAAAATTTGACCTTATATATGGTAGGTACCTCCAATTTAGGTTCCTGAAATTGCCATTGATATAGTGATGGTATGTATAATCTAATGTATAATAATGGATGGTATATGTAATATAATAATCGTGATGTAATGTATAAGAGTGGTTATTGTATGGTTACCATAATAATGGATGGTATGTATAATATAAATATATTACTGTATGGTGATTGCTATTATAGTGGTGGTATACGTGATGGTGTATATACTATTCGTGTATATAGTGTATATATTCGTGTATATAATGTATATGTATATATCGTGATAATGGTAATAGTAATAATGATATCCTCTTCCTCCCTGCTTATCCCTGTTCTTTTCTCCCTCCCTCCTTCCTTCCTTCCTTCCTTCCTTCCTTTAGCATGCGATACCAAAAAAAACACGAAACAAACGCATGCTTCGGGAGTGGCATTTCCTATTGACACAAGATGAATAAAACGAGTCGCCCGTCACTGGGAAGCTTCTCATCCAAAATCCAAACTTAATTCTGGCAAAGTAAGACGACTATGACAGGATCACTTCGGTTTTCTACCAACTTCAATACAAAAAACTGAACGCCACAAAGCTAAACTAAAAGGCAACGACCTTCGCACCCGGCACTAACGCACATTTTTTCGGGGCTGGTCACCACACAATATGTGTGAACGAACAAGTGTCAAAACCGCATACAAACCACAGTGTAACCCAAACTAGCACCGCCTTCCCGAACATGCATATCCCGCCGGTACCAACGTTTTCTTGTCAAGGAACAAAAAACCGCCTTCCACATCTACATGTATCTAATCATTATGCTAATACTGGTTGGTTTATTAAAAAAATGGCTCCCGTAACGGGTTATATATATAGTTGTGCTTTACAACATTTACAGCAACTATGTTGATATCACACCTGTAGTAATCATAATAATCATCTACCAATCTACAAATATAGTAATCATCTTTTCTTGACTACTATTAAGCTAATATAGATCACCGTAATCATCAGCAGTTCGTATGTGTGCTGCTTCTCATAGTCTTGGTCCCTTGTGATCAAACTAGATAAGGGGCTTTCCATAGTGGGGCTATCCCCCATAGCTGCTTTATGTCATGGAAAATGCAATCTAGAAATCGATGATGATAATTTAGGGCTACCCCCATGACGAAACGGAAACCAGATTCCTCTGATATAACTTTGAGATCATAGTTCATGATAGGAAAGTCTTTGCCGACATCAAGTAGGGCTTTTTGAGCTCTTCGCTCAGGTTGGGATTGGCCAAGAGCGCTGCAACAGCGTTCACCGATCTATTGGCTGCTCGAAAAGAATCGACGTTCCCTTCGAAATCAGCTGTCAAATTTGATCCACGATGTCCGAAGGGCGCTCCTCCTCTGCAGCCTCAGACAGAAGTGCCAGAATTTGGTCCCAAAATTTGTCGTACAAAAGCGCTTTCGTCGACAGTCCCATGGACTTAGAAACGTCGAGAAGTGTCTTTTCGTTGTTCATGGTTTGACTTCATCACTTGGTTTCAAACGCCCAGCAGCAGCCATGGAGACTCGACTCAAGCGGAGGATTGCATCAACAAGGCTGACAGTAAGCCATGGAGACAAGCAGTGAATCAAGCAATGAAGCAGTGAAAATGGCCCATAGAAATAGTGGATTTTCCCATTGAAAATTGTGATTTTCCACAGTTTTTTGTATGTTTACCAGAGGGTAATTTAGCTACTTGTTCATCTTGTTCCAACTACGAGTTGGTGCACAATTGCTCTTGGGTCTTGGGTGGCTAACCTTTTTGATGGCATTTCAGAACTGCCCAGACTCGCTTCCACCCCATTGAGCTTAGATATCCAGAAAACTATTCTTTGCAGCGTCTATTATAGCAAAACCCAAAAGCTTGCACAGTAATTTGCAGTGTGTTTTTTTTTGTATTTTGTTGTGTTTTTATATATGTTCCACGAAAATGCAAAAACAAACGTTGACTTGGGGGCGAAACCGGTCCCAGCCCCCGCGAAAAAGGTTGCTTTGACCCGTCGTCGGTCCGTCCAATGCAAGACACTCTCACCACGGCCTGGGGTGTAGCCTGGGAAGTCAGGTAGTGGGTATACCTAGACCCTCCAAGTACCTTGAAAAATCGGGCAACCAAAAGAAAATATTGTTTTGGGATTTTTACGAAATGAAAATTGGTACTAAATTATTTACTGAGCATAGGGGCACAATTCAATAGGGATACTATTTAATAATTTTCTGATGTCAGAGTATCATTCAAAAACATTCCAAAAACTTCATATAAGCTCTGGTATGAGTTCGGCATGTTTTGGATTTTATTGAAATGATTTGGGACATTTTGGATTTTTTTCGAAGTGTTGATTTTGTTTTTTGGAATGAATTGTTTTTCTTTTGGAATGATTTGGAATGTTTGGGATTTTTTGGGAATGAATTGTTTTTTTTGAATGATTTGGACTTGTTTAGAATGATTTTTTTTTTTTTGAATTATTTTTTTTGGAATGATTTGTTTTTTGGGGAATTATTTGTAATGATTTAGATTTTGGTACTTTTGGGCTAGTGTTTCTCTGGATTTTTCCGGACTGTTTCGTTTTTGGACTGATTTTTTTGTTTTTTGTTTTTGAAAGTTTTTGAATGTTTCGGAAGTTTGTTGGGCCTGTTTTGGGGTGTGTTTTGGAAGTTTTCCCAAGTTTCAAGATGTTAAGGTAACCTCAATAGTAACCCTATTCAATAACCCTGTGGTATTGAATAATAAATTGGTAAAAATCCCAACATAATGGGTATATTGCATCATTAAAGGTACTTGGAAGGTCTAGGGATGTCTAGGGATATAAAAGGGATTTACCATGATTTACCACCAACAAACTGGTAGTTAAATTAATTCACAATAATGGGCATATAGTGTGATAAATAACCAAACAATGATTTTGTTCGGTCCGTCAGAAAATGGGCTAAGCCCCCCCCCAAAAATGATCATAAACAATGTTGATAAACCAATGCATTCATGAGTCCCCTATTTTCAAACGATGTGGTAAAGCAAATAAACATCCATGTTGGGAACAGTTGCGATCCCACCCACTTCTGTCTGGTAGCATTGGGGGATCGTTTATTCGTTCTGTTGTTGATACTGTTGGGTTTACCATATACCATATTATTGAAGAAAAACTATACCAGGATATACCAGGTAAGTGGTTGCTAAAAAAAAAATGATATTACCCACTGGTAATTTGTTACATAGGCTGCTATTGAAAATCACCATGTTTAAGTTCGGCAAATCATCGCACTAAATGGGCCATGTTCCCACTTGGCAACGTATGATGTCCTGGCTGACCTATCGTACTGCGTTTTGAGATGTTTTGAGAGGGGAATGGTTAACAAACTACAAACATCATATTATATATACAGCATATATACAGCATATATACAGCATATATCAAGATTGGTTCACTGTATACACTATTTTGTTTGTGTAGTTTGTCAAGGACTAATGTTGAAACTCTCATAATTTCACCTTCTTTCACCTGTCCAGCTGTCACGGCAATCTCTAGATCTCTATATCTATCTATTGGTGCTGATAGAAATTAGCTATAATGTGTATAAATATATATATATATATGTATAAATATATATATATAATCCCGGTTGGCTTTAGCCCTCATTGTTGGTTAGTTTACCCGGTAATCAAACATGGCTTTCCGGACAAAAAATCGATTCAGTTCGGGGATGTTCAGTTGCCACGTTTGATGACACCGGCGAGTAATGATTGAAGAGAAACATTGTATCAGTTATACTCTGCAATTACTTATATAACCATGATAACCATAAAATATGTTAAAGGTTTAGCAGTATATAACTACTTGACCATTAAAAGTATTAAACCATACCGGGATTAAAACTATTCTCACTATTAACCATCAGAACCGTTAAAACCAAACCTAACTATTCCAACTATTATACCTACCAAAATTATTTTAACTTATAACTATAAAACTTATATAACTATCTAAAACATATCTATATAACATTCAATAACTATCTAAAACTATCTATCTGCATATATATATATATATTTATATATATATACGCAACCATAACATATGTAAATCCCCGTTGGGCGTTCAACTTAGGGTGCAGCACCAGGTTTTCATCCCAAACACCTAGTTTAAAAACCTGGAGGGCCAAGGTATGAGCAAAAAAAAAAGTGAAACGATGAAAAGCCGACCCCACCCCTATTTCTGAAAATGAAAAATCAAGGTACAAAAAATTAAACTCAGTGTGTCTGGGGGATGTTGAAAATTGAAAATAACAATGGCGCAAGAGATGAAAACAGCAGTGCTCAGCGTATGTTCAAAAAAAACCTGAAACTGTAAAATCAAAACTTCCCCAGAGAACGGTCAACCACACCCTTTTCATCCCACCCAGCTTCTGTTTTGAACTTTGCCGGAGCAGCTCTCCATATTACACCACGCATGTGTGCCAACCCATCCTGAACCAACGTCCCAAGACACACTACAAACTTCAATCCGACAAATTTCATCTCACACATCCCTGTTTCGAACTTTGCCGGAAAAACTCGGAACAGATTACACAACGCATGTGTGCCAACCCTGAACCAATGTTGCAAAGACACACCACAAAACCTCAGACTCTAAGATTTTCATCTCACACATCCCTGTATTGAACTTTGCCGGAACAGCTCTCCATGTTACACCACGCATGTGTGCCACCCCATCCTGAAGACACACCACAAAATCTCAGACCCCAAGATTTTCATCTCACTCATCCCTCTTTTGAACTTTGCCGGAGCAGCTCTCCATATTACACCACGCATGTGTGCCAACCCTGAGCCAACGTCCGAAAGATACACCACAAAACCTCAGACCCTAAGATTTTTATCTCACACATCCCTGTTTTGAACTTTGCCGAACAGCTCTCCATGTTACACCACGCATGTGAGCCAACCCATCCTGAACCAACGTCCCAAGACACACTACAAATTTCAATCTGAAAATTTTCATCTCACACATCCCTGTTTCGAACTTTGCCTGAACAACTCGGAACAGATGACACCACGCATGTGTGCCAACCCATCCTGAACCAACATTCCAAAGATACACCACAAAACCTCAGACCCCAAGATTTTCATCTCACACGTCCCTCTTTTGAACTTTGCCGGAGCAGCTCTCCATATTACGCCACGCATGTGTGCCAACCCATCCTGAGCCAACGTCCCAAAACACACTACAAACTTCAGATCCGAACTTTTTCATCTCACACATCCCTCTTTTGAACTTTGCCGGAGCAGCTCTCCATATTACACCACGCATGTGTGCCAACCCATCCTGAGCCAACGTCCCAAAACACACTACAAACTTCAGATCCGAACTTTTTCATCTCAAACATCCCTGTTTCGAACTTTGCCTGAACAACTCGAACAGATGACACCACGCATGTGTGCCAACCCTGAACCAATGTTGCAAAGACACACCACAAAACCTCAGACCGTAAGATTTTCATCTCACACATCCCTGTATTGAACTTTGCCGGAGCAGCTCTCCATATTACACCACGCATGTGTGCCAACCCATCCTGAACCAACGTCCCAAGACACACTACAAACTTCAATCCGAAAATTTTCATCTCACACATCCCTGTTTCGAACTTTGCCGGAACAACTCGGAACAGATTACACCACGCATGTGTGCCAACCCTGAACCAATGTTGCAAAGACACACCACAAAACCTCAGACCCTAAGATTTTCATCTCACACATCCCTGTATTGAACTTTGCCGGAACAACTCGCCATGTTACACCACGCATGTGTGCCAACTCATCCTGAAGACACACCACAAAATCTCAGACCCCAAGATTTTCATCTCACTCATCCCTCTTTTGAACTTTGCCGGAGCAGCTCTCCATATTACACCACACATGAGTGCAAACCCTGAACCAACGTGCCAGAGATACAACACAAAACCTCAGACCCTAAGATTTTCATCTCACACATCCCTGTTTTGAACTTTGCCGAACAGCTCTCCATGTTCCACCACGCATGTGAGCCAACCCATCCTGAACCAACGTCCCAAGACACACTACAAACTTCAGATCCGAACTTTTTCATCTCACACATCCCTGTTTCGAACATTGCCGGAACAGCTTGCCATGTTACACCACGCATGTGAGCCAACCCATCCTGTACCAACGTCCCAAGATACAACATAAAAGACTAATGACTCAATTTTGCAAACCCATCATCATCCAACCTCCCAAGATACACCTCTTAAAATTTCAATGTTCACCGTATAGGCGTCAAACATGTCGAGCCTTGCAAGAAGACACGGTCGAATGAAAACCTGTGTGCTACCTTCAGGCCAAAAATGGTTCTCAGTAAGCTTCAGTGGTTGAAACTACCTGCGCCCAACCTATTGCAAAAATGCTCTCAAGAGGTGTTCCCTTGGATGAATCCTTTGGCTTCATGGTGAATTTAAAATCAAAATTATAAAATATGCAAAAAGGGACCAAAAGATAAAAAGCTGAGGCCCAACATTCTTGGGGCTAAATTTGGCTAAAATGGGGTTAAATTTTGAGGCTCCAGCTCACCCTTTTCATCCAGGAGCCCCAAACGGGGGTATATATATGAATTATATATTTGATATATATATATATATATGATATATACTTATATATGATATATATCAAATATATGATATATATATATGATATATATATATATATGATCTTAATATACATGATATATATATATATGATCTATATGATATACTTATACATGATATATATATCAAATATATGATATTTAAACATATATATATATATATATGATCTATATTTTTTTATCTGATAGATATATATATATATAACCAATCCACTCAGAATCCACTCACTCTTTTCAAGCTTACCATGCTATTGGTCCAAGTATGTGCTATTGAGCTTAGGAGAAATTGCCATGTTGCTGATTGTGGCTGGCTGGCTGGCTGGTTGCCAAATAGCGGGCCGCACTAAGCTCGCAATCGATTGTAGGATCAATTACACATCAACTGTACTGTGCTCTACGGCAGCTATGCCACTCTCAATAATAATAACTCTAAATTATAATAATTCACTAACCTGAATAGTTCGGCCATAAAAGGGGATGATTCCCCATATTAAAACCATGATTTCCAGGGTTCGGGAGACCAGGGTTTGGTCGCCAAGTTGCTGGGAGGATGGTGCCTGGCGCCATGGAGCTGAAAAAAAACCCGGAGCTGTACCCGGTACATGTGGCTGGGAAGTTTCCCTTTTTAATATAGGAAATCATGGGAAAAATAGTAGGGAAATCATGGGAAATCCCTCATAAATCATGGGAAAAATATTAGGGAAATCCATGGAAATCCTTCTAATCCCTCATAAATCATGGGAAAAATATTAGGGAAATCCATGGAAATCCTCCTAATCCCTCATAAATCATGGAAAAAATATTAGGGAAATCCATGGAAATCCTCCTAATCCCTCATAAATCATGGGAACAATATTTGAAATCCATGGAAATCCTTCTAATCCCTCATAAATGCCCTATACATATCGGAAAAACTTCTGAACGTTTGGGACAAACCACTAGAATTCGCTGGGAGCCCCGAACTTTTTGCTCTGGTTGGTCGCTGGGGAAATCATCGGACTTACCGAAGGTCACATGTGATCCCCCCAAAAATGGCGGCTTGTCGATAACAGCAGTTTTAACATGTTGGAAAACCATATCCCATAGGATCCATGTATGGTATATTTACATATATTTACCTACAACAAATGGACTGGTGTGCATATTCCAGCACCATGGATCCGTCATGGCTATTGGCAAAGTTGGAACGTTTCTTGGAACTGAGGATTTAACCGACTACCAACCATCACTGGGGAGACATGGCAACAATTCCCATGTCATTCCCAGAAAACGACGTTATCCACTTGTCCAGTACCACCAATCATCAGTGCAGGCATCTTCCCATTCTTGTCCAATAGGTTGTCTTCCCATGTTTGTCTCTCAAAATCCCTGAGTATGGGTCAAAACCTCAACATAGCTGGTATAATATAGATTTTATCCATGCATATGTTGGTCAGTGATATCATCCTTCCCATTTCACGACATCTATTTGTAGACAAAAAAGGCAATGACGAGTTATATGACGAGTTCTATGTTCAATTCTTAGTCAAAAGTCAAATCATGGCAAATCATACCTACGCAAAGGATAGTTGATGATAGTTGGTTAGCTCAGTAAATATCCCAACCCATCTGGGTAAATTATAATATTTCACTAACCTGAATAGTTCGGCCATTTTGGGATGATTTCCCTTACAAACCATGATTTCCAGTGAGGGAGACCAGTGAGGTCGTTATAATTTACCCAGAACCCATCCAACAAAAAACAACCTCCATTGAACCAAGGGATCCGACTGGCAGGTCGTTTCTGGGTCACCCTGCATGACAACGATCTGCCAGTCGGCTTCCGACTTTTGCACCGCGTCCACGAACCACCTGGCGCTTCGTTCGGTTGCGACACGGCGTCTTGGAATGCGAGCTTGCAGATGCTTGCAGGTATGATCACCACTTTATAATAACAAAATAGGTAAATGACTTGGTACATCTCGGATATCTCTTTTCTATTCTTTTCTGTGGTAGTATATTGAAACAACACATATTCGCATGAACTGAGCCCAGAAAATTACTTAGTCACCTGAAAGGCTTCGGCCATTTTGGGAAAGCTATCCACCGCTGAAAACCAAGGCCTTGGTGATCTGGATTCGCCGCTAGTGGAAAAGATCTAGAAGTTGATTCGCATATAAATGGTATTCTGAAACAATGGTAAATAATGGTGAAAAGATCTAAACCATTGGAAAACACTACATAAAAATAGTATTCTGAAAATATGGGTGAAAAGATCTACATTTCGGGCAATGAAACAATGGTATTCTGAACTCTTCCCATCTGAAACAAGAATCCTAGGACAATCTTCATATACTCCAAACCATTTCAAACCTGGGGCATCATCTGATTTTATCATTGTATTGGTCAAAATCTAGCATGTCATCCATGAGAAATTTCTGGTCGTGCCTTTCAGTCGCTACAGATGATCCACATCGATGGCATCTATCGGGATAAATTGGGATATTTCTTTAACAATCCATTAACCAGATGGGGTTAATATACCCTAACATGGGTTAATGGATGGTTATTCCCGAAAAAACATGATAGTCAGAAAAAGAGTAATATATACGACTTGGATACTCTAACTGGTTGGTAGTTGGACACCGACCACTGCACGGCCGTGGCACGAAGTGTTTTTTTGTATTTTTTTGCGTTTTTGACCCTACACATGTTGTAATGCTACGCAACTGAAGGGTTGGGGTGGGGGGGGGCATGTTAACGTTCCTGGTAATTTGCACACATGTTGCAATGCTACGCAACTGAAGGGTTGGGGTGGGGGGGCATGTTAACGTTCCTGGTAATTTGCACACATGTTGCAATGCTACGCAACTGAAGGGTTGGGGTGGGGGGGGCATGTTAACGTTACTGGTAATTTGCACACGTGTTGCAATGCTACGCAACTGAAGGTGGGGGTGGGGGGGGCATGTTAACGTTCCTGTAATTTGCACACATGTTGTAATGCTATGTTGGGGTGGGGTGGGGCATGTTAACGTTCCTGTAATTTGCACACATGTTGTAATGCTACGCAACTGAAGGGTTGGGGTGGGGGGGCATGTTAACGTTCCTTGGTAATTTGCACACATGTTGTAAGGCTACGCAACTGAAGGGGTTGGGGTGGGGGGGCATGTTAACGTTCCTGGTATTTGCACACATGTTGCATGCTACGCAACTGAAGGGTTGGGGTGGGGGGGGCATGTTAACGTTACTGGTAATTTGCACAAATGATGATGATGATGATGATGATGGATGATGATGGCGATGGTGATGATGATGATGATGATGACATGATGACATGATGACATGATGACATGATGACATGATGACATGATGACATGATGACATGATGACATGATGACATGATGATGATGATGATGCCGATGATGATGATGATGATGATGACGACGACGACGACACTGTTAAAAACAACAAGTAGTTTTCTGAAACTGCTACAGCCACCTCAGTGGTCACCCCTCAGGTGTCCATCGCTATACCCTGGCTCGCAGCCAGCTTTGGCCATAGATGCTTGCAGCCGTCGCAAAAAGACAACAGCCAGGTCAGACCTCATGCAGAGATCTCTTCGGGAGGTGACCCGCAGTCACCAGCACCTGCTCATTTGTGCCTGGCACCATGTTCCCCATTGCAACTTCACTGCATGTGGTTCCTCCCCGGGCCTCTTTCTTCCGGTATCAGTGCTGGCGCTTCAGCTTCCGGCGCGCGGGCAGAGGAACTCGGGATGTCTATCGTGCACTTCCGCAAATGGTTCCTTATTGCGTGCGCGTTCCCCTTGTACACCTTGCAGTTTGGGCACAATGCATTTTCACATGCCGCATGTCCAAAATCATCGTTTCGCTGTGGCGGTGTGCAGATTTTCTATTCACCTCATAGCCATTTTTACCACGGCCGCGAAATGGTCGTAAACCTGGTAGTTGAGCCTACCCCTCCCCAGATGCTCCATGTATGGAATATTTACCTACATTTACGCCAAGAATGACCCAAATGTAGGTAAATATTCCATACATGGAGCATCTGGGCTCTGAAAAATATGAGTTCGTCAATGGGAAGGATGACATCCCATATATGAAATGGGAAATAAAATTAATGTTTGAAACCACCGACCAATTAAGCATCCATTAACCAGCTATGACCATCCGGGTATCATCCAGGTACCATCCAGGTACAAGGCTTCAACATGTTCTGGTGCCGGGCCACTTCTTCTGGTCGGACCAGAGTTTCTCAAACCAACTCACACAGTCCTGGTGGATCACCGAAAGCAGGACCTATCTGATTGGATTTCATGGGTTAAATATGGTTTAATATACATTGGGAATAAAAAAACAACTGAAATATGAATAAGCACTGAAATATGGGATGATCAATGGCCATTTCAGGAACCGATTGATTGGAGGTACCAATCCCATATATAAGGCCTATTTTTCAGGCCTTAATTTCAGGGAATATCCCAGCAAAATATGGCCTTATATGGTACAGTACCTCCATTTTAGGATCCTGAAATTCCTATTGATATAGCCAACATAGATTTATATATATATATATATGAAGAGAACACATATGTTTATGTATATTTATACCAAACGACGAAAGGGTTTAAGATGGTTTAAGTTTGAGTCTTGGTTTGGACCAGACCATGAAAAACATTTGCACAAATAGAGGTGTAAGTGTATAGCAACCATCAAAGAAACTATGTGATTCATAGCCATCGCATAATGGCACACAGTTTTATGACCACACATTTTCCTGTCAACATGTCTAGCCGCTAGCCTTAGACATACAGCAAAAGGATGCAAAAGGTGTGGTTTTGGCATGGCATGACATACTCCCCCTTAATGGGTTCGGCAATTCACATATGTTCAACTACCATTCACCGCGCGGTTGTGTAAGCCATCGATGTTTTGTGGTTTAACTTCCCAGCAAGTCTTGGAGTTAAATCCCTATGAATCAATCCTATCCCCTGCAAATATCATTGCCATCAACAGAAAGCCAAACATATTCAACAATCAAACAACCCAATACTAACAATGGGGTTTAAAACAATCACAAAACTCATCAAAACCACCCTTGACTGGGAATGGTAACCATACCACCAATGGTGAATTTATGGGGAATTGTTCATTATATTGATTATCATTGTTTTACCCACATTATCATCTTTTTATTTGCCTAATGGTTAATCACATTGCTATAATTACTGTAATACTAAAAAAATAGTAATCACATTAGTAATGGTTAGTAACTAAAAAACTCTTATCATTACTTCACATGTCCCGTCCTCCCCCATAGATCCGCTCACAGATTTCTCACAGATTTCTCACAGATTTCTTACAGATTTCTTACAGATTTCTCAGATGTTTCTCACAGATTTCTCACAGACTTCTCACAGCTTTCTTCCTACCCATGGCTGAAGGAAATCTGTGAGAAATCTGTGATTTAGCTGGTGTTTTTGAATTTTTGGTGGATGATTCAAGCAACTAAGCTTTCTTGTTAGTGACCTAAAATTGCGATTTTACCTGGTAAATTACAGATTTCTCACAGATTTCTGACAGACTTCTCACAGTTTTTTTCCTACCCATGGCTGAAGGAAATCTGTGAGAAATCTGTGATTTAGCTGGTGTTTTTGAATTTTTGGTGGATGATTCAAGCAACTGGGCTTCCTTGTTAGTGACCTAAAACTGCGATTTTACCTGGTAAATTAGATTTCTCACAGATTTCTGACAGACTTCTCACAGTTTTTTTCCTTCCCATGGCTGAAGGAAATCTGTGAGAAATCTGTGATTTAGCTTGTGTTTTGATTTTTTGGTGGATGATTCAAGCAACTGGGCTTTCTTGTTAGTGACCTAAAATTGCGATTTTACGTTGGTAAATTACAGATTTCTCACAGATTTCTCACAGCTTTCTTCCTACCCATGGCTGAAGGAAATCTGTGAGAAATCTGTGATTTAGCTGGTGTTTTTGATTTTTTGGTGGATGATTCAAGCAACTAAGCTTTCTTGTTAGTGACCTAAATTGCGATTTTACCTGGTAAATTACAGATTTCTCACAGATTTCTGACAGACTTCCCACAGACTTCTCACAGTTTTCTTCCTACCCATGGCTGAAGGAAATCTGTGAGAAATCTGTGATTTAGGTTGTGTTTTTCAATTTTTGGCGGCTGATTCAAGCAACTGGGTTTTTTTGTTAGTGACCTAAAACTGCGATTTTACCTGGTAAATTAGAAATTTCTCACAGATTTCAGACAGGTTTCTCACAGACTTCTCACAGCTTTCTTCCTACTCATGGCTAACGGATGCTAACGGAAATCTGTGAGAAATCTGTGAATTAGCTGGTGTTTTTGAATTTTTGGTGGATGATTCAAGCAACTGGGCTTCCTTGTTAATGACCTAAAACTTCGATTTTACCTGGTAAATTAGAAATTTCTCACAGATTTGTCGCAGACTTCTCACAGCTTTCTTCCTACCCATGGCTGAAGGAAATCTGTGAGAAATCTGTGATTTAGCATGTGTTTTTGATTTTTTGGTGGATGATTCAAGCAACTAAGCTTTCTTGTTAGTGACCTAAAATTGCGATTTTACCTGGTAAATTACAGATTTCTCACAGATTCCTTTCACCACGCAAAGGAAACCGTCTGTGAGAAAATTTGCAATTTACTAGGTAAAATTGCAATTTTCGGTCACCAGCCACAGAACCCGGCTGCTTCGATGATACACCAAAGTTGAAAAACATTGTCGAAGCTTTCGTGATGTGGGGTGCCGGGGGCTCACGCGCGGAAGCCAAGATAAATCTGTGAGAAATCTGTGATCAAAATCTGTGAGAAATCTGTGAGGTGTGAGGGGGTCTGTAAGGGGATCTGTGAGCGGGACTGTGAGGTGTGAGGGGGTCTGTGAGGGGATCTGTGAGCGGAACTGTGGGGTGTGAGGGGGTCTGTGAGGGGATCTGCCAGCGGCAATCTGCATTGTGAAAGTATTTGTGATAAGTGTGAACGAGATGTGGGGCGTAAAGGAAATGTGAGGAGAAATGAAGTGAGGAAGTACGGGAGTGTCAAGGCGGTGAAAGAATGCGAAGGGAAGCGGGAGTGGACCTGTAAGGGAAAGGTCTGCTACACGCAACACTTTGCTCACATGCACGCACCCAGACTGTAGTACATCTCACAATTTGTTCACATATATAAATGAAGACCCTGATTTTCCCACAGATTTCTCACAGATTTCTCACAGTTTCAGCTTACAGAAAAATCACAGATTGAAAGTGCCAAATTTCGTGGGTCAGGGGGGGGTATGGTTGAAAAAAGGGCCAACAGGGGGAAAAACGAATTTTAGGTTTTCAGCTGCAGGGGTGAATGCCCAAGGGTTGCACCCTTTTTTGCCAGCTTGTCAACAGGTTAAACACACAGTGTCATCTACGAAGCTCGGCTGTTTTGGTGCCGAAAACAGCATTTTGCAGCTAAAAAAGGCCAATTTGAGGCATTTTTGGGCAAAAATCATATAACATATGAATGTGCTTGCTATCTCTGAATTCAACAGGATGATCAATGTGGTTTTTTCTTTTTCAAACTGGCATGATGAGTTTCATGGAAATGCCAAAAATGGCGGTAAAATACAGTTTTTGTTGCTGAACATGGCACATGCCACTGAACAGAGTCAGTCGACCAAACACCATGATGGCAATTATTGAATTTTGTGATTTTTTTCTGTGTTTTGCAGCGAGGAACATCCAGGTTTTTCAAGAAAAACACACAAAATTCGGGATTTTGTGCCATTTCTGTGAAACATGTCGTCAAATTAATTTGGCTGAAAGACACTCGACCATTGATTCCTCCTTCTTTGGCATGTAAATGACATGATTAAACGCGAGGAAATTCCAAACATGTATCAAAAACCTGGCCAATTTGGCTGAAACTTACAAAACAAAGCACAAACATCTAAGTGCATCAAACTACAACCATGAGTTGTGAGGAAAAAAATGGTGCCATGAACATGATATACTGACTGACTGACTTTTATTTGTTTGAACCTCAAGTGATTTTTTGTTTTTGAACAAAAAACTGCCACTTTTGACAATTTTGTGGCTTTCTTGCACCTAGTCCAGCGAATCAGCATTGTCAAAAGTGGACAAACATCATTGCTTTTGGTTGCAAATAGTTAGCGCTGAATGTGCGGTGCGCTCAAACATTGTGTGGTGTTGCGTGGTGCTGCGTCGTGCTTGCGCTGCCTTTGCTTGCTGGTTTGCTCACGCTCTGGAAACTTCCATTTGGGTGTTGAACTTCCGCACTTGGAAGCATGTGTATTTGAAAGTTTTAAGTTTTCCTTCCTCTGTCTAGCGATTGCCATCTTAGGGTTCCACACGTCCCTCCTCTCTTCTTTGTTTGAGAGATTTTTGGACACACTGTGTGGTTGTCCTAGATGTTTGAGTTTGCTGCCAAAAAGCAAGTGTGTTTGAAGCCACTTGAAGATTGAAGCCCGAAGCCTTGAGGTTGAAGGCTTGAAGCAATATGTCAATGAATTGAACCTTTGTAAATTGTAAAAATAATCTATGTAAATCATGACTGAATGGAGAGATGGGCAGTGAGACGCAGTGATTCCAAAATTCAGTTTTTTTCTTCTGAATTCAGATTCAGGTTCGTTGTTGTTGTTGTTGTTGCAGCTGCAGTTGCAGTTGCAGTGTCATTGTCAGATGATGTAAAAGTAGTGGTAGACCACTTCAACATCACGATGTCAACATCACGCTGCCCTTTTTTCGTTTTTTTAGGGTTTAGGGTTTCTCGGGAGATTTACATTTTTTTGTTTGGCTTTCAATTTCCGAATAAAGTTTCCTTTGGTCCCAATGGGCTGATGCGGTAGCGCTGCTAACTTTAGCATATTGTATTTGTTCTTTTTTTGTTCTGCAACAGTAGTTCCGCCCTGCCCCCCCCCCTCTATGACCGTTCTAAAATATTTAGGGCGCCGAAGGCGCCGAAAAAAATACAGTACATAGTACTAGTACATAGTACATACAGTGCCTGCGCCAGACGCGAAAAAAAAAACAAAAAACACCTCTAATTTTTTTAAGGTTTCGAAACAAGATGGAAAAAGTTTTAGTTCCAAAAAAAGAACTAAAACTTTTTCAGTTTTCGAAACAAGATGGAAAAAGTTTTAGTTCCAAAAAAAAAGAACTAAAACTTTTTCAGGTTTCAAAACAAGATGGAAAAAGTTTTAGTTCCAAAAAAAAAGAACTAAAACTTTTTCAGGTTTCAAAACAAGATGGAAAAAGTTTTAGTTCCAAAAAGAAAGAACTAAAACTTTTTCAGGTTTCAAAACAAGACGGAAAAAGTTTTAGTTCCCAAAAAATAACTTGAGTTCCTACCATTTTGAAAAAATATTTTAGGTACATATGTTATGCATTTTTTTGATATTCTTGTTTCTAAGTGCCATTTGTTTTTTTAATTATTTTATTTTTTTGTGTTTTTTTTTTTAATTCTTTTTTTCTTAAATTCCAAAAAAAAGTTTTAGTTCTTTTTTTTAGAACTAAAACTTTTTAGTTCTTTTTTTCAAGACTTCTACGTTGAAAATCTACATGAAATCCTTGGAAAACGATGCTTTTTTGATCAAATTTCTACGTAGAAGTCATTGATTTCCAAGGATTTCATGTAGATTTTCAACGTAGAAGTCTTGAAAAAAAAAACTAAAAAGTTTTAGTTCTAAAAAAAACTAAAACTTTTTTTGGAATTTAAGAAAAAAGAATTTTAAAAAAAAAACACAAAAAAAATAAATAATTAAAAAAAAAATAGCACTTAGAAACAAGAATATCAAAAAAATGCATAACATATGTACCTAAAATATTTTTTCAAAATGGTAGGAACTCAAGTTATTTTTTGGGAACTAAAACTTTTCTCATCTTGTTTTGAAACCTGAAAAAGTTTTAATTCTTTTTTTGGAACTAATTTTTCCATCTTGTTTTGAAACCTGAAAAAGTTTTAGTTCTTTTTTTTTGGAACTAAAACTTTTTCCATCTTGTTTTGAAACCTGAAAAAGTTTTAGTTCTTTTTTTTTGGAACTAAAACTTTTTTCCATCTTGTTTTGAAACCTGAAAAAGTTTTAGTTCTTTTTGTTTGGAACTAAAACTTTTTCCGTCTTGTTTTGAAACCTGAAAAAGTTTTAGTTCTTTTTTTTTGGAACTAAAACTTTTTTCCGTCTTGTTTTGAAACCTGAAAAAGTTTTAGTTCTTTTTTTTGGAACTAAAACTTTTTTCCATCTTGTTTTGAAACCTGAAAAAGTTTTAGTTCTTTTTTTTTGGAACTAAAACTTTTTCCATCTTGTTTTGAAACCTGAAAAAGTTTTAGTTCTTTTTTTGGAACTAAAACTTTTTTCCATCTTGTTTTGAAACCTGAAAAAGTTTTAGTTCTTTTTTTTTGGAACTAAAACTTTTTCCATCTTGTTTTGAAACCTGAAAAAGTTTTAGTTCTTTTTTTTGGAACTAAAACTTTTTCCATCTTGTTTCGAAACCTTTAAAAAAATAGAGGTGTTTTTTGTTTTTTTTTTCGCGTCTGGCGCAGGCACTGTATGTACTATGTACTAGTACTATGTACTGTATTTTTTTTCGGCGCCTTCGGCGCCCTAAATATTTTAGAACGGTCATAGAGGGGGGGGGGGGCAGGTTGGAACTACTGTTGCAGAACAAAAAAAGAACAAATACAATATGCTAAAGTTAGCAGCGCTACCGCATCAGCCCATTGGGACCAAAGGAAACTTTATTCGGAAATTGAAAGCCAAACAAAAAAATGTAAATCTCCCGAGAAACCCTAAACCCTAAAAAACGAAAAAAGGGCAGCGCTACCGCGTGGGCCCTTCTGGGCAAATGGAAAGTTTTATTCGGAATTTGGGAACAAATGAAAATTATGTAAACCTAAACCCTAAACCTTATTAAAAAACGGAAAAAAGGCAGCGCTACCGCGTGGGCCCTTCTGGGCCAAAGGAAACTTTTATTCGGAAATTGGAAGCTAAACAACAAAAATGTAAACCACCCTAAAACCTAAACCTTAAACCCTAAAAAAAGAAAAAAGGGCAGCGCTACCGCGTGGGCCCTTCTGGGCCAATGGAAAGTTTTATTCAAAATTTGGGAAGAAATGAAAATTATATAAACCTAACCTAAACCCTAAACCCTAAAACATGAAAAAGGGGCAGCGCTACCGCGTGGGCCCTTCTGGCCAAAGGAAAACTTG
>CAMXCT020006581.1:0-70167 GCA_947184155.2 Cladocopium goreaui | reverse complement strand
ACCAAACGTGTTATTTCTGGTGATTTTTTTGAGTTCATTAATCACATCTTTATATTTTCGGTGTTGTGTGCATTGCTGGTAGGTAACCTTAATAAATAATCTAAAATGTATCTGTTTATACTTCCATCTTTTCCACCCGTTCCTGATATATAAATAAAGCGTCTTGCCTGTCTTATATAATCCCGATGGGCTTCTGTATGCATTTGTCAATCCGTGTCTGTCTTCTGTTGCTTTTGTGTTGGCTATGTTCCTTTCTTCTTTATACAGTGTTGTATTTTGTCTGAATTGCTCATTAAGATTTCTTGCAAAGTTGTTCATCTTCTCATCTAAGTCTCTTTGTTTCTTGTCCGTGTCGTTCATCAACTCTTCTCTTCCTTGACGCATTAATTCATCAAATGCTACTCTACCTATTCTTTTTGCGAATAATCTCATCTCTTCTCTTCTCTTGTTAATACAGTTTCTATTGCTTCACCTCCCATAATTCTCTGAACAACCTCTCTCCCAAACTGCCTTCCCACCTGTCTCAATCCATTAGTCATTGCTATTCTTCCAACTCCTGCTACAACTCCAATCATTTATTTTTATATTAATGTTTGATAAAAATCATTTCTAATAATAGATCCAATCATGAGTCATGAGTAATAGATAAACATATAAAACTATTTTTGTAGATAGTAAGTATCGCAATGCTCAATCAAAATCTTCATCTGACTTTTCAGTGGAGTTAAACGAAAACTCAGAAACACCAGAGGAAACAAAACTCTATGTAACTGATATTTCTATTCCAGCGGTGTGGAAATCTACAGAGGTGGGCTTCTATGAATATATTTATGTTGTGGTCTTCAATGGCGATACATTAGTCAAAATATTATGGTATATTTAGGTAATATTATGCTAAACTGTGATTAAAACATGAAACAATCACAAGAAAGAAATCAAAATGAAAATAAAAAAATTCAAAAAATCTAAAAAATCTCAAAAAATCTCAAAAAATCTCGCAAAAAAGTAAATTATGTTTAACAAAAAATCTCAAAAAATCTCAAAAAATCTCAAAACATCTCAAAACATCTCAAACTTGATGATAGCATGAAAAAATAAAGGTGCAAAACCCCCATTTTTTTTGTTTTTTTTAAATGTTTTTTGATTATATACATATATATATATATTGCATGTGATTGTTGAATTTATTGCTGCAGTCATTTGTCTTTCAGGGATTCGCAGGACGCAGCAGCCTCCTTTGCTGAACCCGTTGGCAATGATGACCATAACATGAATATATTCATAGAAGCCCACCTCTGTAGATTTCCACACCGCTGGAATAGAAATATCAGTTACATAGAGTTTTGTTTCCTCTGGTGTTTCTGAGTTTTCGTTTAACTCCACTGAAAAGTCAGATGAAGATTTTGATTGAGCATTGCGATACTTACTATCTACAAAAACAGTTTTATATGTTTATCTATTACTCATGACTCATGATTAGATCTATTCTTAGAAATGATTTTTATCAAACATTAATATAAAAATAAATGATTGGAGTTGTAGCAGGAGTTGGAAGAATAGCAATGACTAATGCATTGAGACAGGTGGGAAGGCAGTTTGGGAGAGAGGTTGTTCAGAGAATTATGGGAGGCGAAGCAATAGAAACTGTATTAACAAGAGAAGAGATGAGATTACTCGCAAAAAGAATAGGTAGAGTAGCATTTGATGAATTAACGCGCCAAGGAAGAGAAGAGTTGATGAACGACACGGACAAGAAACAAAGAGACTTAGATGAGAAGATGAACAACTTTGCAAGAAATCTTAATGAGCAACTCAGACAAAATACAACACTTTATAAAGAAGAAAGGAACATAGCCAACACAAAAGCAACAGAAGACAAACACGGATTGACAAATGCATACAGAAACCCATCGGGATTATATAAGACAGGCAAGACACTTTCTTTATATATCAGGAACGGGTGGAAAAGATGGAAGTATAAACAGAGACATTTTAGATTATTTATTAAGGTTACCTACCAGAAATGCACACAACACCGAAAATATAAAGATGTGATTAATGAACTCAAAAAATCACCAGAAATAACACGTTTGGTATTACATGTCCCTCAGGTAATATACAATCCACCAATTTATATGTGTATATACCCATTTGTACCCCAACCAAATAAAAAATGAGATAAAATGAACAAAATGATTTAAAAAAGCGTTTTAATGGGATAAAATGCTTAAATATGTGAAAAAGTGTTTTTTAATGCGTTTTTAAGTTATTTTGAATTTCTTTATGCGCATGGGGGTTCACAAAGTCTTCTGATCTAAACCCAGCTGATCTAGGGTACTTATTATTTTTGGTGAATGTTTTTCAAAAGCAAAAACAAAGCAAACTTTTACCAAATCAAAAATTTTACCTTGTTCAAAAAAGCTGTTTTCTTTATTAAAATCTTTTTAAAAAAATTGCAAAAAAACAGGTCCACAAAGGGTACCCCCTTGCAGGTCCTTGCATTTGCAATTAAAAACTGGAATTAGCACTTGCAATAAGAAACAACCTTCCTGGCTCCAGCAGGCATTTTTTCCCCTTCTTCCTATCAGAATCCAATGAAGATCCCATCAGAGCCCATCAGAAAAGAGAGGATTTGTCAAAACCTTTACCACATTAGTAATCACATGAATGTCAACCCTGGATTAATAAACCCCGTAAACACGGCTGTTTTTCATTGGGGTGGGTACCATAAAAAAGTATCAGATTCTGAGTCTTAGGGGAGTATCCGGGGTTGACATTAGGTGGGTTCATCACATGTCACCAATTGAATCCATGGAAAAAAACACCAACAAACACCAAAAAAAAATATTAATCACCATTAAAATCATCACCAGTTACTACTATACCAAGGTTTCCAGTCTGGGAATCTGGCAAATCGACTGCGCAGATTTTGGTTGCTGAGATATCCGAAGTCTTGCTGAAACATATTATACAGTATATATATATAGTGTATATATATATATTGTATATATATATATATATATTGTGTATGTATATATATATATATATATGCCCTTGGATTGTTTTACATACTGTAGATGTGGAAAACCATTGGTTTCCGAACATGATCTACAAAATGGATCAAAATGGAAGCATTTCCAGATCTATGTTCGTTTACAGAAGGATACTTCAAATCGTTTCAATATACCCTCTGGTAATGACTAACGGTTCGCTATTGAACATCACCATTTAGTTCGTTGATTTACCCATGAATAGCATGGTGATCTTCCATAGCTTTTTGTAAACGTTTACCAGAGGGTAACTGGTTGGTGGTTGAGCCCTACCACTCTGAAAAATATGAGTTCGTCAGTTGGGATTATGACATTCCCAACTAAATAGAAAGTCATAAAAGCCATGTTCCAGTCACCACCAACCAGGTGATTTTTCAGTTCGCTATGTAAACGTTTACCAGAGGCTATTTCCCATGGTTTTCCCCATTTATCCGGGTAAATTATTCACAAACTTCGGAATGGCGACCAGCTTGTGGGGAGATTAATTTGTAGGGATTTTTGGGCATCTCAAAAAGTACTTTTTGAGCTATTTTGAGCCAAAAGTGACTCGTGCTAGCATCGTGATAACATCAACGTGTTTCACAGGTTTGAAAACGTGACATTGAACAACTTTGAACCCAAAAACCAAAAAATGAACCTTTGAAATGAAATTTGGTATTGCGTTTGTGTGTTTTCATTGGTTTTTGTTCAAAGCTTGAACTGGCATGAAATATGGTGTTGTCATTGTTGCCGTTGTGAATAGCCTTTGTCACTTGGGTCAATTGTCATGAGGCTGCCACCTAACATGTGAACACGAACAAGTCAGCAACTTCAAAAGTAGAAAAAATGAATATTTTCAAGGGAATAACATTTTTCATTCGTTGGGTAATGTATAAAGTTTGATGTTTGATCGCTGCGCCAGCATAGAGTCACATTGCCAACACTGGCCAGCACCAAAAAATATTTACACATATGTCTTATGTACGCAAGCAGAAATACATGTGTAAACAAAAACGCTTTTTTAACGCTACCATGTGTACGCAGGAAATGAAATATACAAGCAGAACATAGATATGAAACGTTTTTTATATAATAAAAGCGTGCTTTTACAACAGTATCTAACCGTGAACATTGTTGAATATCTACTGGCATACCTGTTTACACTTGAGTGTATACATGCATACGGTTGTGGACCTGGAAATTGAAAAATCAATATGTGTGGACGTGCACACATACCTATCCTTTGAAAAAGGCACTAGCTAATTAGCATTTATGTTTACAAACCTTAATTACGATGTGTTTCCTTAATTGAGGTTTGTTCTTCAGTAATTGAGGTTTGTTTGCGCAAGAAACAAACTTTAGTTAAGGGAACAAAGTTTCAGTGGAGACTGTGGTTTTGTAAGGTTTGTTTTGAAGGCTCGTTTTTTGACACATGTTGGCACACATGTGTGATTCTGCGTAGGCATGCAATGGGCAAAAGGAACATATATACACAAATGTATATATATATATTTGAGAGAGAGAGATATATATATATATATGTAGATGTATTTTTACAATAATACACGCATGTTCAATAATCAACGTCGCACTTTATTTTATTTGTGGAGGATTTTGCGCATAGTCTTGTTGCATTTGTTGTTTTCCATGCCGTACGTCGTTTCCGATGCTGTATGGATAATAAACGGATAAGTTGATAACACATGGAAAATGAGTGGATGATAAATGGATAATATAAAGAAAATACGTGGACACTAAATTGATAATATCTACATATTTGATTTAATTTGGAAAATATTTGGCGAGTAAACTGGAAATAAATGGAAACTCAGGAAATGAACGGATTATAAATGGATACTCAATTTATAAAAAAAAATAAATGGATTTCGTATTGCCTGTTTCTACTTCAAACAGATTGGACAAGGAATTTTGTATGGCCTATCTTTCTACTTTGCTTTTGGTCCTAGATACTGGCCTTATGTTGAGTCTATACTGAAAAATGCTGCCCTTGCTTTTGGTCCCAGAAGATGGCCTTTTGTTGGAGGAGGGATTTCGCATTGCCTTTTTTCAACTTTAAACATCTTGGAGGAGGGATTTCCGATGGATAGCACATGGATGAACAATTGGTAAAAAAGGGATAGTATTCTTATATGGATAAAGCATGGATGGTACATGGATAATGCATAAAGCCAAATGGATAATAGCTGGATATAATGGCTGAACAATGGATAATATTTGGACATTTGGACGGAAATGTGAAACTTTATGGAAGGAAACTGATAATATATGGAAGCAATAAAAAAATATTGGACGATATATGTATGGCATATGGATGAAACAATGATGACAGAATGGAAAATACATGGAAAATAAATTGCTAGTACATCGATAACAAACGGACGAGCACAAGACAATATGTGGTGATATATGGGTAGTAAATGGATAATTAATGGATGATAGATTGGTAATAGCTAAATCCAATGCATGATTAATGCCAAATACATGAATAAACAATTGACAACAAATGGATAAACAATGATTAAACGGATAATAAATGGACAATGAATGGATACTATACATGGATAAAACATGGATAACTTATGGATAACACGTTGATCGCAAATCGATATTGAATGTGTTATATGGACGCTAAATTAAGAATAATAGATGGATAAAATATGGATGGTATGTGGGTAGAATTGCTCAAAATCTTTTCAATTGCTCGAAAATGGCTTGCTATAGACCAAAACAAGTATTCAAACGCAATGGGCCTGGCCAGAAAAGTTTGCTCAAAATTGGCCTAAGGATTGCGTCTAGACTAAAACAAATATTAAAATAAAATTGGCAAAAACGTTACGACCTAGCTTCAATCTCCATAATTTGTGAATTCCAATTGTGCAGGAATGACATGTAGATTGAAAGGACTATTCAAATATACAAATTGCTGGCCGAACAAATTCCGCTCAAAATCGCTCAAAATCGCTCAAAATTGCTCAAAATTGCTCAAAATTGCTCAAAATTGCTCAAAATTGCTCAAAATTGCTCAAAATTGCTCAAAATCAACTCAAAATGTCTCAAAATGTCTCATACCTGCCCCAAAAATCCGCTCAAAATTGCTCAAAATTGCTCAAAATCGATTCAAAATGTCTCAAAATGTCTCATACCTGCCCCAAAAATCCGCTCAAAATTGCTCAAAATTGCTCAAAATTGCTCAAAATTGCTCAAAATTGCTCAAAATGTCTCAAAATGTCTCAAAATGTCTCAAAATGAGTTTTGAGAAAAATTGAGTTGATTTTGAGACATTTTGAGACATTTTGAGACATATTGGGACAGATTGAGACATTTTGAAGCAAACTGGTAGTTGCTGACAGTGCCAAAGGCATGAAAAAATGTAACGCTGTTGCAAACTTTTTGAAACCGAAAGCAAACAGATGTGAATATTTACAAAAAAAATTGATGAAATGGTGCTTTTGCTTATAGTACCGCAGCATGAATACTTACAGAAAAGTTTGATGAAACACTGTTTCTGCTTATAGTACCGCAGCATGAATGCTTACAGAAAAGTTTCATGAAACACTGTTTTTGCTTATAGTACCGTAGCGTGAATACTTACAGAAAATTTTTCCGCGCTGAACCTTAAGCTTGAAGGTTGCAACATGGAAAACATTTGGAAAAGAGTTTATACAAGAGTGCCGTGGCAAGAGTGCCGTGGCAAGAGTGCCTGCCTGCATGTCAGGTATGCTCAATTTAGGGCTCATCTCCAGTAGTAGCGTCTTGTAAGAGTGTCCCAAAACTGTGTCATAGCATCATAGCAGAAGTGTTGCTATTTAATGGACATAATCTGCCCTAAATTTATGGACACAACCTGCCACTAATTTATGCACATAACCTGCCACGAATATGGACATTACCTGCCAGTAATTTACCGACGTAGCCTGCCAATTTATGAACATAACCTGCAACCAATCTATGGGCATCACGCCGAACCCGGGTGGATCTGTCAAGCGGGGCAGCCGTGTCTTGCAAGAGTGTCCACAAGAGTGTCGTGGCAAGAGTTTCTTGCTGTCCCGCAAGAGTGTCCCATAGCCTGCCACTAATTCATGGACATAACCTACCACTATTCTATGGAAATTACCTGCCAATAGTTTATGGACGCGACCTGCCATTAATTTATGGACATAACCGGCCAAGAATTTATGGACGTAACCTGCCACTAATTTATGGGCATAACCTACCACTAATTTGTGGCCTTAACGCCGACCATGGATGTATCAGTCAACTGGAGCAGCAGTGTCTCGCGAGAGTGTCCACAAGAGTATCGTGGCAAGAGTGCCTGCCTAAAAGTGAGGTATGCTAAATTTAGTGTGCCTAAATGGAATTAATGGAGTTTAGGTATGCATGTTTAGGCTTGCCTAGAAGTGAGGTATGCTAAATTTGGTGTCCCTAAGTGCCATTTATAGAGTTTAGGGATGAAAAAATGGCGTCGCCTAAGATTTGCCACTCTTTGCACTCCAAGTGCTGTTCCTTCCACTGTCGCCGTCGTCGCTTGAGCCATAAAACGAAAACAGTTTTTTCAACCTTTTCGTAAAGGATGTTTCTAGGGTGTGAGGGTCTGCTTTGGTAATTTTCCCGTTGGTTTGGTACTGCTTTGGGGATTAAAAAGGGGCGACTTTTTAGCCCCAAAAAGGGGCTCCAAAAATAGGTCAAAAAGTCGCCCCCCAAAGTCCCAAACCAAACGGAAAATGACTAGTCTGCTTATTGGTTCTTTCGCTCCCCTCATCATCCTAGCTCCCCCTGCTGTCGCTACACGCATTACAGTGGCAACGGCCAGATGAAGTGAGGATGCAGACAACCGTATTAGCTAACCAAGTGAAGCCACGAACCTGGATGCCAAGAACAAAAATCCTACCCTGCAGAAAAAGGATCCTAAATAAAATATATATAAAAACAAATCTTGTAACCCTCCTAAAGGCTCCCGGCGGAGTGGATGAAGACGTCCCTTCTGACAGACAAGGGGGTGACACAATGGGGTAAGGGAAGCTATTAATAAATTAGTGGCAAGTTATGCCCATAAATTAGTGGCAGGTTATGCCCACAAATTAGTGGCAAGTTACGTCCATAAATTAATGGCAGGTTATGTCCGTACAATTAGTGGCAGGGTATGTCCAGAAACTAGTGGCAGCCTGTGGGACAACCTTGTGGTGTGGACACTCTCGCAAGACACTGCTGCCCGAGTTGACTGATCCATCCGGGGTCGGCGTTATGTCTGTAGATTAGTGGTAGGTTATGCCCATAGATTAGTTGCTATGCCAATCAATTAGTGGCAGGTTATGTCGATAAAATCTTGGCAGGTTGTGTCCATAAAGTAGTGGCTGGTTATGTCCAAAAATTACTGGAAGGTAATGTCCATAGATTAGTGGCAGGCTATGTCCGTAAATTAGTGGCAGGCTGTGTCCATAAATGAGCGGCGCTCCCGCTATGATTTTGTGACACTCTTCTGGGACACTTTTACACGACACTCGTACTGGAAATAACCGCTACATTTTGCATACCTGACTTTTAGGCAAGCTTGAAAATGCAAACCTAATAAGTAATATTATATTAAATTTAACAAGATCTATGTGTTTTGACAAGGAACATTTATGTTCTGGGAGCAACATCGATACTCATTGTTTTAAGACAACAAAAGATCACAAAAATGACAACAATGACAGCACATGACAAACAAATAACAAACAAGGACAAAATTGACAACCCTGAGGCTCGAAGTTAAGGCCTCGAAGTTAAGGTGTTATTCCATTTTGGTGATAAAAATGGAAAATGGATGGACCATACGTGGTTCATGCAATCATAATTTCCATGCTAAACAGGTCAAATCCATGCCCAGTTTCTCTCATCAGTTCATACAATTGACACAAATGACTCAGCTGCACACTGAGCTGGCCAACGTAATCACAACGTGTTAGCATCGTGAGCAGGTAAACGTTCAATCAACGTTTTACCATATTTTAGATTTTATCTTTTTGAACATATTTTGTCTTTTTTTTACATATTTTGTTAAAAAATATGAAACCACATTTGTTTGCACAACGTTCTGGACAACAAATTAGTCTACCAAATTTCAGATTAGCCTACCTAAATTTCAGAAATGCCTATGTCATTTTCAAATCACCTAGGCATTTCTGAGATCAGGTAGGCATTTCTGAAAGTCATGAAGGGCAAACCCCTACAAACTAATACCTTACGATCTGGGATGCATTCTTAAGTTTGTGAATTATAATATTTCACTCACCTGAATAGTTCGGCCATAACAGGGGATGATTTCCCGAATCCTAACCATGATTCCAGGCTTCGGGAGACCAGGGTTCGGTCGTGATGAAATTTACCCAGATATATCATATATCACATCATATCATACCATATCATATTATATAATATCATTTACCCAGATTTTCCCATGGTTTACACAGAAAAATCGCACCAAACACCGGGCCACGGCGATCAAATCGCCCTACGTGGGGCCCCGCGTCCTGCGGCGACATGGGCCCCGTGGCACTGCAGCTGGCGCCATCGGTGCCGTTCTTCACGGGGTACCTCGATGGATTGGACAGGACGGGTCGATCATGGCTATGGATAGTTAGGGCTATTAATATCTGGTTAATATGGTTATTATTAACATAATTAATCATAGGGTATGTTAATCATAATTAATCATAATTAATCATAATTAGGGTTATTATATGGTTATATAATCTATTATAAATTGGTTTATAAACCCCATCAACTATAGTTATAAGTACCATAAACCATAGTGAAATTGGAATTATAAACCAACTTAGCTATCTGGTTAATATATGGTTAATATCTGGTTAATAAATGGTTAATATATGGTTAATATATGGTTAATATCTGGTTAATATATGGTTAATAATGGTTAATATATGGTTAATATATGGTTAATATCTGGTTAATATATGGTTAATATCTGGTTAATATATGGTTAATATATGGTTAATATATGGTTAATATCTGGTTAATATCTGGTTAATATCTGGTTCATATCTGGTTAATATCTGGTTAATAAATGGTTAATATATGGTTAATATATGGTTAATATCTGGTTAATATCTGGTTAATATCTGGTTAATATCTGGTTAATATATGGTTAATATCTGGTTAATATATGGTTAATATCTGGTTAATATCTGGTTAATATCTGGTTAATATCTGGTTAATATCTGGTTAATATCTGGTTAATATATGGTTAATATCTGGTTAATATCTGGTTAATATATGGTTAATATATGGTTAATATATGGTTAATATCTGGTTAATATATGGTTAATATATGGTTAATATCTGGTTAATATCTGGACAATTTGACCGACCTCTCCCCAAACAACGACGCCGAATCTTCATTGCCGACAAAATGAAGGTGCTTTCCTTTTACAAGAAACTCCTGACAGACGAAAAGGAAGCGAAAGACGTCGTAGCTGCCCCAAAGAGAAAGTTGGCTAGCGCACAGGAAAGGAAGGATCTCAAACAGGCCAAAAAGATTGCCAAAGAAAAACTGAGACGCAACAAGCAATTTCTCTGCCAGAAAGCCTTCCCAGAAATAGTAGGCAAGTCCTATGTCTGGAAATGGTGGAAAACTGCCAAGAGAGAGGCTTGGGATCAACTTCCAGAGCAGGTGCAGTGGCGGCTTGTTGCCACGCCCAACACATGGCGTGCCAAATTGGGCTTGCCAAGAAAAGGGCGTGAGGAATTTCGTCGATCAAAAATTCCTGAGCCAATCCAGATCGAGTTGGATTTCCTAGTGCTCGAGCATGCTCGCGGCAGATCGGATGTTTCCGAGCGCCGCGAGGTGGTCACTACAGATCACGTCGCTGCTTGGCTGAACCATGCTGAACCACTAACATGGACATGCCAATGTCTCATGTTGGGAAAGAACAGCTGACATGGATTCTCTTTTTGGTTGTTGACAAGATGGGATTATACATAGATGAAGCCAACAGCACTCGGTTTGGTTAAGTACTTGTTTATCTTTTACACCCCGAATCAACCATGTCAACATCTGATGACTCCAAAAATGATATGACATGTGATGAGCAGCTAACCTAGACATGGAAGCTGCATGTCACAAACTGCCGACTTGATTGTCAGGCAGCCACCCTCAAGGGCCTCATCAATGATTGGAACTCCTCCTATGACGAGTCGAAACAGATTGTGGAAGCACACAACAAGGAGATCTTGGCAAAAATCGACGCTGGAACTTTGACAGCAGAGGCTGCCATCAGAGCTTTGACACCATTGCCAAAACAAGTTGAAATGCCAACCAAATCTTGGTGCCGGCATTTCCTGCGAAACTTTGGGTACAGCCTCCTATCAAATGGATGTGATACGCAAGCTTGGCTTCCATATTCCCACCCGGATATGGAAACATCCCGTGCCCACATGCGTGATCTTCTTCAATCAAAATGTCACCCTGCTTTGGTCCTGAACTACGACCAGATGTGGCGTACAGCCTTCTCTTTTGGGGGAAAGCTACTCTGGAAAGATCGACAGGACGCGGGCAGGAGATGTTTGAAGCGGAAGGTGGGCCCAAAAACTGACAAGAAGCAGCACCACATCAAAGGCAGCCGCCGGAGCATCACAGTATCTCGGATGTCCATGTTAAGGGACCACGGATTTTCTTCCAAAATGATGAGCAAATATGAGCAAATTATAGTCTACATAAATGCTTTAGCAGCGACTAGAAGACAGACAACTTCCCTGTTTCTGCACAAAGTCCATTTTGCGGATGTCCCTGTTAGTGGGCCAATTCCTTTTTCACAAAGCAGCCTGGGATTTTTTTTGCTACATCACCCGGAAAAAACACCTTCCAATGGGCAGATTAACGCGGACAACCCCCGAGGCCCTCACGTCGTCTTGGAGCGACGGCAGTCGCGGCCCTATCGCTTTTTGCATTCCCGAGCAGGCAATGCCAATTGCAGACATCAAGCGCTTCAATGAGTCCCATGTTGGAGAATCGATGATCATATCTTCCCAGACATCTTCTCACTTTATGAATGCCGACACGATGCTTCAGGTCCTTGAGCAGCTGGTGAGTCCGGCACTACAGAAGCAAAGAGCTCGGCATCATTGCTTTACTTTATTCTGCTTCTTTTCTTTGCACTTCTTCAACCACATCAAGAATTTACTATTGTATCTTTTTGGATGGCACCGTCGCAAATTCTACTGCAGAAGAGGGCTCACCACTTTAAATCTTTTGGATTGTAGTTGAACAGTCCTGCACAATATCAAAAGAATGAGTTGCAATGTTCATGTTAGTGGTTGTCTGGGTTCATCAGCTATACAATGGATAGCCAACTAATTAATCCAAAAAACCCAGTACCAAAAATATTTGTGGCGATTAAAGACAATAATTCTGTATCCATGCCCTTTAGCCAGGACAAATAGATCGCCATCATTTTTCTGAAAAAAAGGAAGGTGAAGGGACACACGCCCACTACACCAGACTAACATGGATTCCATTGGCTGCTTTGTCAAATCTCAGGTATGGTTTGACTGTCACCGACGAGAACGCACAGGGGGCGCTACTGGCTGATGCCTAGACCGGCAGTTTCAGTCAATCGAACGGAGAGCATCAGAGGAGGCTCATTTAAGAACATTAGGAGCGGCTCAGGTTTTTGGAAAGATACAGGGGGGACCACTAGCATAGACATGGAGCTCCTTTCATTGGCAATTTGATTACACTATGTCCAAAGTCATGGTGTATGCTGATGTATACGGGCTCTTCAATGATTCAAATGCAGCTTGTTTTGCAGGTCCATGTGGTATTCCCTTCATCGGATGCTTCCTCCTCGAAAGCAACCCGGTGGATGGTCAAGCCACGGCCAGCCAGTTGATCAACTTCATTCAGTATATCGTGCTCGTATTCGAGAGTTGGATTTGGGGTCGGCTGGAATGTCGGCTGATCTGAGGACAAGAACTCCGTTTGAGAAGCTGGACATTCGTGCGAATGGCCAGGTGAAACGCGAAGTGGCAAATTGGCTGAGTGTGGCCGAGATGTCATACAAGGCTTGGACCTCACTCGAGCGCAAGGTGTTCCAGTCCGCGTGGATCGTGTGCGGCTATGTAGATTCGCTGGTCGGAACTGAGCACATGGAGCTACCTAGCATGAATGAGGCCCAAGAGCTCTTCAATGACCTTTTCAAAGACTATGGTGTAGCCAGCACTCCTCAGCGCTGCACCTCCTTCGAGTGGCAGATTCAAGTCTCTCATCCTTTATTCCCAAAGATTGGGGTAGGGCACCTTTTTTTTGTTTCACTATATATGTTTGTCACGTCTATGTTAGCACTGGCCCTGCTATGGGTTGGTTCTCGGTCCTGGTGCCTTGGATTGGTTTTCTTGGCCCCGGCCCTTGGCCTTGGGGCCATGGCGCGGAGGTGCCCTGGATTAGTTTTCTTGGCACTCGGCTTGGGGCATTGTTTGTTGGTTTCTATTCCCTAGAAGTCTTGTGTGCACCTAACATGGACATGGAGGTAGGCCATTGATGTCCCCTAACTGCCAAAACCAGAGCAATATATCCTAACCATGAAGCCGAATGCCATGTCCAAAAGGGTGATCAATAATTTTTGTACATATACAGTAGCAATAAAATCACTTCATTTTTGAGTGAATTTCTCAGCCTCTGAACGTGGCCAACCTAACCTGGACATGCAGCCACCAAACCCACGGACATGCAATTCCATGCCCAGGTCAATGACGAGTGGCAATCACTTCCGTATGAGATTGCCAGTTCCTATGTCCGCACCTTGATGGTCCACTGTCACGAGTTATTTGAAGCAAAAAAGAAAGCAGAGGCACTACTTGGGGAAGATCCAGAAGAGAAGAAAAAGAAAACAAGGGATGCAAAAGAGCTTCATGAATCCCTGAAAAAATCGCAAAGATGGATCGTTTTCAACCCAAAAACGGGGCAGCTGGCTACGCAGCACTGGCTGCAGAAGCACATCAAAGCCGACGCTGCGGGCAAACCAGTGGTGAAGAATTCCAAATCGAGAGTCAAGCCATGGGTCATGGTTTTCCACTTTGAGTCCCAGGATGGCGAAACAGTGCTGTCTTTGCAGAGAGACCCGGACAAACCCCAACAGAAAATTCGTTGTGTTGACATTCGAAACGGTCAATCCCATGCTGCTCTTTCTTTCTTCATGCAGGGTTACCAGCATTTTCTGGATGAAGAAGACGAGCAGGATGATGGGGAGGAATCGGAGGATACGATGGTTGGCGAAGATGAAGGACTAGAAGGTCTGCCATGTCCACGTTAACGGGGTGCAGGATGTAAGGCCCCACATTCATCTTTTTCCCTGAATACCAAGTACCACCTTGGAAACAACTTTAGAATTCAATTTAATATTAGGATATGTATTTATGTATTGGGACTGTTCGAATTGGGGGCCTGGTGGTACTTCATATTGAGGGGATGGGATTGTTTCGCCATCATCACATGATGTCAGAAGACTATTTTTGTATGTCCATGTTAGTGGCCTCCATTCCGGCTTGGGTGAATATGAATATTGACACTTCCCACGTATGATTGATGAACATGAAGGCGCTAAAAGGTCTGCCATGTCCACGTTAACGGGGTGCAGGATGTAAGGCCCCACATTCATCTTTTTCCCTGAATACCAAGTACCACCTTGGAAACAACTTTAGAATTCAATTTAATATTAGGATATGTATTTATGTATTGGGACTGTTCGAATTGGGGGCCTGGTGGTACTTCATATTGAGGGGATGGGATTGTTTCGCCATCATCACATGATGTCAGAAGACTATTTTTGTATGTCCATGTTAGTGGCCTCCATTCCGGCTTGGGTGAATATGAATATTGACACTTCCCACGTATGATTGATGAACATGAAGGCGCTAAAAGGTCTGCCATGTCCACGTTAACGGGGTGCAGGATGTAAGGCCCCACATTCATCTTTTTCCCTGAATACCAAGTACCACCTTGGAAACAACTTTAGAATTCAATTTAATATTAGGATATGTATTTATGTATTGGGACTGTTCGAATTGGGGGCCTGGTGGTACTTCTTATTGGTGAAGATGAACACAGTGCGGTTTGCCCGTCCACGTTAGTAGGTGTCCCACATGTACATCATCCCCAACGTAGATCCTTTCCTCCTACAATCAACTTTCACCTTAGTATATGGATATGTATTTGCCCATATATGTATATATATATATATATATTATTTTTGCAACAATATTGAAATATGTCAAGTTAGCGGGATGAGATGCTTGGGTTTACATCACACCGTTGCCAACAAAAGGGTTTAGGTTCTCATGTCCATGTTAGCCAAATCAACATAGCTTACTTCGGGCTGGTGGGATGATCTCCATGTTGCATCAGCAACTGCAGGTCTTGACAGATCCGGCGTGATGAAAAAATTGAGGGGCTGCGACCCGGCGCCTGAAAAAGAGGCGGGGGCTCACAAGCACCAGCACCTCTTCAAGTCGCTGAAGGGTATGGTCGCAGATGATGATTCCGAAGAAAAGACAGAACCAGTCAAATGGTGGTGAAATTGAGTGACAAAACCACTCAATTCAAACCGCCTCCCTCATTCTTCCTTCGGGAGTGCTACAAGTTGCTGAATGAACAGAACCTAGTGACTTTGCCTCCCCTGGAGGGAGTTGGTCTCTGGTGCCACACCAGCACGAGTCAGTGGCATGCCCATCATGGTGGCCGAAACTTCGCACCAAGTTGGGGGAATTCACGTTCTGAAACTATGGCTATCCTTCTGGCCATTCAAAAAGCATGGATTTGGTACAAAGCAGAAAATCCTGAAGACAAGGTCGCTGACAAACAGCTGGCCGCAATCCGACAAAAGATTCAGGACACACCATTCTGAGTACTCCAGGGGCCACGTCCATGTTAGCTCACTAAATTGTGCACCAATCCAAGGAGTTCATGGGCATGTCCATGTTAGCCAGGCATTTAAAACTTCGCCTTCAGCACGCACGTTTTCTGATTTGTTGTTCAAGTGGCTCTTAGATGTCCATGTTGATGGTTGGACAACTGGTATGAAACTGGTGTGGACTGAACCGTACAGTATATAGATCAAAGACCCGCCACTGGGGAAGTGGCTGCGACAAAAAAAAGCAGCTGTGGGCCGAGGGGATCCAGGGTTCACTTCTCAATGTTTTGTTAACATAGACGTTTTTAGGTTTGGGTGTACAGCCGTGGCGTCATTCCCAGGGAACCTACCAAAATATGAAACTTTGCAGCGTCCATGTTAGTGAACACTGTTTAGCTAAATGTTGGGAGGACCACGTCCTTGTTAGCTAAAGTTTGATGGTTTTTACAAAATGCACCACGTCCTTGTTAGCGACATTTTGGGCGTACCACGTCCTTGTTAGTGAGAATTCACTGGTTTTGACCAGATACACGTCCATGTTAGTTCTACGTTTTTTGGCCTCCACGTCCACGTGCGTGAAGGGGAGGGTATATAAATATAATTATATGTATATATTACATTAATTATATCTATGTTTTACTATTTATATATATATATTATATTTATATATATTATATATATAATATGTATGGTGGTGGTGTTGACCTTACCTACTGGGGGTTTCCCTGCTGGCCCAGGAAAGGATTTCCAGTCACTGTGTCCGGGAAGGCCTTCGACACTGGGCTGGTCATGCTCTGGCTTGGCGACGACATGATTTCATCACAGGACCGGCTGCGTATTGAAGTATCGATCTCTGAATTCTCAACCCAAAGAAATGCCTATTAGGGATTGACTATGGTACTATTCACCTGGACCCTCATAATTTGTGGACGTTTGGCCTTTTGAACGTTTGGAACGGCTCCCAAGAAAACTGAACACTCCCCAGCAAACGGTAGCTGTTTTGGACCAGGGCTGCAAACTGTAGGTGGACCCCGGGAATGATCTCTTCCAAATGTGTCACTACATGGTGAAATGCGCCAACAAGTTCTTTCGAACCTTGATCCATGAAGGCGTTTTGATGCAGGGCGATGTTTGCACCACTGCCAGGGTGGCCGGAGCAGAAATGAATGCCATTTTGTAGCAGTTGTTTCTTTGTTTGGACCTTCAAAAGTATTCCATATGATTATAATGCAAAACCACGGGATACCCAGTGAATATCCAAAATATGTCCCCATGCTTGGCTCCCAAATGGGATAGAGTTGTTGGATATGTATCTTTTCGTCGCCGCCGCCAATCCCTTTGTAAAACT
This sequence comes from Cladocopium goreaui, assembly GCA_947184155.2. Taxonomy (NCBI): domain Eukaryota; class Dinophyceae; order Suessiales; family Symbiodiniaceae; genus Cladocopium; species Cladocopium goreaui. The sequence continues at coordinate 52,867 of CAMXCT020006581.1, read as the reverse complement.
TCAGGTAGCTTATGCGTCCCTTGCTTCAGCAACTTTTGCTGCTGGTATGAAGCTCTATAAGTACCGTCCCAAATTCCACCTGGGCACGCATCTGCCATTGGGCATCACATCCCCAGAGGCCATTAATCCCAATTGATTCTTGGCTCTTGGTTTAGACCACCTCAATCCCTGCAATGATTTGGTGAAGCTATGGGTGAAGTTGGGGTAGCAATGTGCCCTAAACCATTTCCAGTTGGATTGGAGCCTGTGTTTCCTAGGCTATGCTACATGGGCCGATGAAGATTTCATTGGGAAGGTTTCACGGACCGCACGGTCTACGCATCCTTTGACGCAAACCCTGAGGACATTGGAGAAGTGCCTGGGGCAATATGCCCAGCAATATGCCCTACTCAACTTCTAGGAAGTTTCATGGCCACCTGCAGCTATGATTGACATGAAAGGAAAAAATGTGCTTGCTTGGAACATTCGCTCAAGTGAGCGTTCAGATTTGTTTGGGAGTGTTCAGTTTTGCCTGGAACCGTTCCAAACGTTCCAAACGTTCAATTGGCCAAACGTACACTTATTATGGTACTTTTGAGGGTCCAGGTGAGGTAAAATTGCGATTTTGAGGTGTCACTGGCAACCCTTACACGCGAAATGGAGGTTCGACGTCAAAAACTGAGGTAAAATTGCGATTTTACTTGGCCCATCGCAACCCTTTCGCACGAAATGGACGTTGAACGTCAAAAACTGAAGTAAAATTGCGATTTCACGGGTCCGGTCTCTGTGTGTGAAAGTGTTTGTGTGTAAAAGCTTCTGTGTGTAAAAGGGTCTGTGTGTAAAAGGGTCTGTGTGTAAAAGTGTCTGTGTGTGAAAGCGTCTGTGTGTAAAGGAGTCTGTGTGTAAAAGCGTCTGTGTGTAAAGGAGTCTGTGTGTAAAAGCCCCTGTGTGTAAAAGCGTCTGTGTGTAAAGGAGTCTGTGTGTAAAAGCCTCTGTGTGTAAAAGCTTCTGTGTGTAAAAGCTTCTGTGTGTAAAAGTGTCTGTGTGTAAAAGGGTTTGTGTGTAAAATGGTCTGTGTGCAAAAGTGTCTGTGTGTAAAAGCGTCTGTGTGTAAAGGAGTCTGTGTGTAAAAGCGTCTGTGTGGAAAAGCGTCTGTGTGTAAAAGCCTCTGTGTGTAAAAGCCTCTGTGTGTTAAAGCTTCTGTGTTTAAAAGCTTCTGTGTGTAAAAGCGTCTGTGTGTAAAATGGTCTGTGTGTAAAAGTGTCTGTGTGCAAAAGCGTCTGTGTGTAAAGGCGTCTGTGTGTAAAAGTGTCTGTGTGTAAAAGCGTCTGTGTGTAAAGGAGTCTGTGTGTAAAAGCCTCTGTGTGTAAAAGCGTCTGTGTGCAAAAGCGTCTGTGTGTAAAAGCTTCTGTGTGTAAAAGCTTCTGTGTTTAAGAGCTTCTGTGTGTAAAAGTGTCTGTGTGTAAAATGGTCTGTGTGTAAAAGTGTCTGTGTGTAAAAGCGTCTGTGTGTAAAGGGGTCTGTTTGTAAAAGCGTCTGTGTGTAAAGGAGTCTGTGTGTAAAAGCCTCTGTGTGTAAAAGCTTCTGTGTTTAAAAGCTTCTGTGTGTAAAAGTGTCTGTGTGTAAAATGATCTGTGTGTAAAAGTGTCTGTGTGTAAAATGGTCTGTGTGTAAAAGTGTCTGTGTGTAAAAGCGTCTGTGTGTAAAGGGTTCTGTTTGTAAAAGCGTCTGTGTGTAAAGGAGTCTGTGTGTAAAAGCGTCTGTGTGTAAAAGCTTCTGTGTTTAAGAGCTTCTGTGTGTAAAAGTCTCTGTGTGTAAAATGGTCTGTGTGTAAAAGTGTCTATGTGTAAAAGCGTCTGTGTGTAAAGGAGTCTGTGTGTAAAAGCGTCTGTGTGTAAAAGCGTCTGTGTGCAAAAGCGTCTGTGTGTAAAAGTCTGCGATTGGGACATGCAATGCTTGGATTGAAAATTGATTTCTGTTTTCTGTTGAGGTGGTATGTGACTGCGAGGATTGATTTGTCTTTAGTTGGATCATACAGTCCCGTGGGATTCAAGTATGGAGTTTTTGCAACCACGTTCTCCGTGCGAGCGGTCTTCAACTGGGTGTTGAAGCGAATCGGTTGGTCGGAGCCTCAAGTGGATACAGATATGCATTTAAAGCAATGCTGTCGACATCTTTCTTCTGTGGATATGGTCCTGCATGCATTTTTTGGAGATTGTGTTTTGTGATTGTTCCATGTTCTGTTTCTGTGGACATGGTGTTGCATTCATTCTTTGGAGATTGTGTTTTCTGATTGTTCCAATTCAAGCATGGAGTTTTACCGCACAAGTCTGTGCGAGCGGCATTCAACTGGATCTTCTACAAAAGAATCGTTTGGTCGGAGCCTCATGTGAATGCAGAGATGCATTGAAAGCAATACTCGCGACATCTTTCTTCTGTGGATATGGTCTTGCATTGATTCTTTGGAGATTGTGTTTTGTGATTGTTCCATGCTCTGTAGGGGCTGTCCGTGGACATGGAACGGTTGCATTGAAAATTGAGTTCTGGTTTCTGTTGAGGTGGCATGTGACTGCAAGGATTGATTTGTGTTTAGCATGATGATACAGAACTTTTGGACATCGGCTGAGGATGGATGATTGATAGCACCCGCGCTAGGAATGTGTGGAGCTCGGTTGCTTTAGTTGAAGTGAGAGTGATGATGGCAGTCACGATGTACATTTTTGAAACTTTGTTTGTGTTCCATGGGGTGAGAGGGGATTGCGGTGGATTTGCTAGTAGCTGTGCACAGTGTTGCGGCTTTCGTTTTTGGTGGACAACATGGAAATGACAGAGATTGTCGGTGAACATGCTTGCTACTGAGCATTATCTGCATGCAAAATGTTTGGTTCAAGTGGCGCACCCGTGACACTTGTGAAAGCATTGTGGTCACTGTTTCATTTGCTGAAGGGATTGTCCGTGCGAATGGAGCAGGCGACCGCGTCATCCAATGCCGTGGAAATTCGGTTGCAGGAGCTGCGTAGCATTACTGTGACCAGGGGCCGTGAATGGCTCCAGGTGGCCCTGGAAGAAATTTCCGCATTGGAGCTTCGCAAAATGGCAAGTGCTCGGAATGTTGGCCGTGGACCGGACAAGAAGTGGCCCGCGATTGGAGAGCTGCGCGCTCGATTGTTGGAAGTCTTGGCGCCCCCAACGCAGGTCGGGTGCGGCAGAAAAAAGGTTATGACGAAAGTTGAATGTTTGTTACACAATGTTGTAGGATGAGTGCTGTTTTGTGGTTGCGGTGTGTTGCATGCTGTTGGCCCGTAGGAAGTTGCATTGGCTGCCAAAGTGGAAGAACTTCGCGTAGGAGCTGTTTCACAAGGTGTTGAGTGGCTCCGTCGTGCCCTTTCGGAAATATCAAGAGATGAGCTTCGCGCCGTGGCTGCTGCGGATGGTGTGGAGACACGATCCAACAAGAAGTGGCTCACTGTAGGGGCTGTTCCCTCCTTTTTCATGGTTCTGTCTCTGTGACGAAGAGGCAAAAGGTGAGCTGGCCCAAATGCGTGCCGCATTCTTATGAAAGCGTTATGGCTTGGTCGACTGTCCCGACCTGACATAATTAAACCAATTAACGATTTAGCCACTAAAGTGCAGTCTTGGTCCAGGGGGGACGACAAAAGAAGATTATTAAGATTCATTCAATACATAGACTCAACACCCCAGTATAGACTAGTGGGCACCATCCAAGATAGTCCCGAAAATCTCGAACTCCACCTTAACGTGGATGCCGATTTTGCCGGCGATCGTCTAAGTGGAAAGTCCACCTCAGGGGGGCACTTAGTGTTGCATGGTCCTAATACATTCTTTCCACTCGCCTGGATCAGTAAGCGTCAGACTTCTACTTCGCGATCGACCACCGAGTCGGAAGTAGTATCTCTAGCTTACTCTTTGTATCAAGAGGGACTGCCTGCCCTGCAGTTATGGGAACGCCTCCTTGACCGTGCTGTGACACTCCGAGTCAAGGAAGATAATCAAGCTACAATACTTGTGATTCGTAAAGGCTATTCCCCTAAACTCAGGCATACAACCCGAACCCATAAGGTAAACTTATCCGGCCTATCAGAAGTATTCCAGGAAGACTCAGCCGAGTTGGAATATTGTAAGACAGATGACCAGGCTGCTGATATCTTTACTAAAGCGTTGCCGCCCCAAAAGTGGGCTCCGGCACTCCGCCTGTTAGGTATTCGTACAGATCTACCTAGTGACCTGAAAAGCAAGGAAGGGGCTGCGCCCTCGCGCCCTAAGTAGCTTTGCGTAGACGTCTCCATGAGTGGGACTGGGTAGGGGGGAGTAGAAATATTACGACCCCATTACCCCCACTGTATAGTCTACATTTAGTTCACACCATGCGGTAGTTGCCATAGCTATTAGCCAACTCTCCAAGTAGATGTACAGTCCTCAATCACTGTATATATCCCCATAACTAGAAGCGTTAGTTGTTGGGGTTGTAGCCATAGCATAGAGTAGGAATTGGTAACCCTTGTATCCAGCCGGGTCGGGTCACCATAGTAGCCTACCGATTGTACATGGAGGCATATGTTTTTTGATTTTTTCTTTTACGTTTTTGGATTTTTTTTTGGTTTCTTGTTTTATCTTGCTTTCTCCTTTTGTTTTTTTGCTTTTTTGCTTTTGTGCTTTTTTGTTTTTTTTGTTTTTTGCTTGTTTGCTTTTTTTGCTTTTTTGCTTCTTTGTTTTTTTTGATTGTTTTTTGTTTTTTTTGCTTGTTTGCTTTTTTGCTTGTTTGTTTTTTTTGCTTGTTTGCTTTCTTTTCTTCTTTGCTTTTTTTTTGTTTTTTTGCTTTTTCTTTTTGCTTGTTTGCTTTTTTGCTTGTTTGCTTTTGTGCTTTTTTCAACAACAACAATAACAACAACAACAACCATTCAGAATTTCTGCAAACGCTTTGCGGGGGGGCGCTGCGCCTCCCCCTGCACCCCCCACCCGCTTTTTTATCAACAACTACAACAACTACAACAAGAACAACAGCAACAACAACGACAACAAACGCTTTGCGGCAGCCGCAACAGCAACAAACGGCAAACAACAAGGCAACAACAAAACGCAAATTTTGTAACATGTAACAAAAACATAGTAACCGCAATTTCTGCGAAGCCCCTCCCCACCCGCTTTTTATCAACAACGACAGCAACCACAACAACTACAACAACTACAACAACAACCACAACAACAACAGCAACAAGAAGAACAACAGCAGCAAGGAGAAGAAGAAGAAGAAGAAGAAGAACAACAACAACAACAGCGACAACAACAACAACAACAAGAACAACAACAACAACAACAACAGCAACAGCAACAGCGACAACGACAACGACAACAACAACTTTAACGACAAGAAGAACAAGAACAGCAGCAACAAGAACAAAAACAACAACACCAACAACAAGAAGCAGCACAACAATCAAGAGTATCGGAATGCAGCAAATACAGTGCAATTTGAGAGTTTGAAGTGAATGTGACAAATACCATTTTTGAAAATGAGAATTAAAATGCCAAAACGTGCAACAACAACGGCAACAACGACCACAACCGCAACATATCAATAAGCAGCCCGAACTTCTGCAACGCTTTGCAGCGCCTCCCCCCTGCGCCCCCCACCCGCTCTTTATCAACATGAGAATATCATGCAAACGCTTTGCGGGGGGAGGCGCTGCGCCCTCCCCCTGCACCCCCACACCGCTTTTTTTATCAACAACTACAACAAGAACAACAACAACAACCAACAACAACAACAAAACAGAGCAACAGCAACAACAACACAACAAACGCTTTGCGGGGGGGGCGGCAACAACAACAACAACGACACGCAACCATATGCAGAGTTTTCTGCAACGCGTTTGCGGGGGATAGGCGCTGCGCCCTCCCCCCTGCATCCCCAGCGCTTCCCCCCTGCGCCCCCCACCCGCTCTTTATCACATCAACCAGTCGGCGGCATATCATCAGCAATTCTGCAAGCTTTGGCGGGGGAGGCGCTGCGCCCTCGCCCGCACCCCCCACTCGCTTTTTATCAACAACTAACAACAAGAAGCAAGCTGCACAACAACAACAACAACCACAACAACAACAACAACAACAAGAACAAGAACAAGAGCAACAGCAACAACAACGACAACAAACGCTTTGCGGGGGGAGGCAACAACAACAACAACATCATCACCAACAACAACAACCACAACAACAACAACAACAACAAGAACAAGAACAAGAGCAACAGCAACAACAACAACAACGACAACAAACGCTTTGCGGGGGGAGGCAACAACAACAACAACATCATCATCATCAACAACAACAACCATTCAGAATTTCTGCAAACGCTTTGCGGGGGGAGGCGCGCGGCCTCCCCCTGCACCCCCCACCCGCTTTTTTATCGACAAATACAACAACTACAACAAGAACAACAGCAACAACAACGACAACAAACGCTTTGTGGCAGCCGCAACAGCAACAAAACGGCAAACAACAAGGCAACGACAAAACGCAAATTTTGTAACATGTATCAAAAACATAGTAACCGCAATTTCTGCGAAAACCCCCCACCCACCCGCTTTTTATCAACAACGACAGCAACAACAACAACTACAACAACAACAACCACAACAACAACAGCAACAAGAAGAACAACAGCAACAAGAAGAACAACAACAGCAACAACAGCAACAACAACAACAACAACAGCAACAAGAAAAATAACAACAACAACAACAACAGCAACAACAACAACAACAGCAACAGCGACAACGACAACGACAACAACAACTTTAACGACAAGAAGAACAAGAACAGCAGCAACAAGAACAAAAACAACAACACCAACAACAAGAAGCAGCACAACAATCAAGAGTATCGGAATGCAGCAAATACAGTGCAACTTGAGTTTGAAGTGAATGTGACAAATACCATTTTTGAAAATGAGAATTAAAATGCCAAAACGTGCACAATTACAGCCCAAAGCACCTAAATGTAGCAAATAGATGCACATACCATAGAAAATTCACAAGTTTTAGGTCGAAACAAATAGCAAAACGTGGCAGAAACCATGCAAAATGAAAACCAAAGCACCAAAATGCAGCAAACGCCATGGAAAATCATAAGTTTTTTACGCAGAAACCATGCGACAAACCTGCAAAACACCATACAAATCACACCAGGTACGAAACCCAAAAAAAAATCCAAAACTGTAAAAACAATACCAAAAACAATTCTGCACCCATTGTACATGGCTCAAGTCGCGTTGCCAAAAAGCGTGGCTTGTGTAAAAACTCCTGCAGTAAAACCATGTATTGTACATATCATCGTACTACTCTGTAGCGTTGGTTCAAAACAGTGCTGACCGCTTAACGGTTTAGTGTATTTCACCCCATATTTGGCTGACCTGGTAAAATACAGGTTATCAGCCGTAGTCTCACTACTTTGCTATGGGGACCCCAACTGACCTTCCTCTCGCCGTTCCAGGGTCAGGTCCATCGGCCATCGCTGTGCCCAATGTGGCCGGGGGCAACCCCGAGCCGATGGATGACGAGGCAATGTTTCAACCCGTTGTAGCATACTTTACCTTCATACAAAACAACCTTTCCCAAATCACTAGTGGGAACACCCTGCAGGTCATGAGGGAAGCTGAACAGAGGCACCTTCAGATAATGCATGGAGTAGTTGACTCAATTCGAAACGAATGGTCAAGTAGACTCGTAATGCAAGAGCAGGAGTATGAGCAAAGGTTGCAGGAAATTGAAGGTAAGGCCCTTAGTGCTGTCAACGAGGAAAGGAAACGAGGCGATGAGCTAGAGGTCAGGTTAAATCAGGTTCAGGCATCGCATGACAAAAGAGTGGAAGACTTCAAGGCAGAGGCAAACACAAAGCATGATCAGAAAATTGCAGAGGAAAGGCAACGTATCACTAGTGAATTCGAAGCTTCCTATGCACAGACAGTTGAACATGCAAAGAGTGCCATAGCTGCCACAAAGAAGCAATATGAAGATCAGGCTGCAGTTGATCAGGCCAGGTTCATCAGTTTGAGGACCGAATTCGAGAACTACAAGAAGGAGATGGCCGAGAAGATCAACGAGGCAGCGGCTCAGAACCTTAGCCTTCAGGACCAAATTGATGACCTTCAGGAGCAGTTAAAGCATGTTGCCAAAGCGCAACACGCCTCCGTTCCGAAAGCATCCGTCCAGAACGCCGAGCCGGCCGCTACCACTAGCGTGCCCCACTTCAATATTGCCACTCCCAGAGCATCCGATGCACAGGCTGCCAAAGGCAGTGATGAGCCGATCCAAGAGTTGAAAACGCCTGCAGTGTTGGCCCGAGAAGCAAAGGCCAAGTTGGATGAGCCGCTCAAAATTGGCAGTCCCAAACAGAAGCCGGCTGTCGGCAACGACCAGCCCCAATTGCCAACGCAGTCAGGATTTTTCACTCCCACTGAAGCTATCAAAACTCCCCCAAATGAATCTCCAAAGAGCGTAAATAAGCAACAGCAAATGATGGGTCCCTCAGAACTTATTGAATTGGTAAAAGCCTTAACCCAAAGGGAAGAAAAGGATAAGCCAAAAACTAAGGAGGCAGAACTCATCAAGCTGAACAACATGCCCGCTCCGGAGTCATATAGGACTTGGAAAAATCATGTCAGGGATGAAGTGAAGAGTTGCTCAGATCGTCCAGACGAAGCATGGCTCTGGCTCAATGAGGTGTACGATCAGGAGTGCACCAGAGAGCAGTTGGAGAAGAAACTTCAAGATCCTGGGAAGTTCCTCACGCTGGATACGAAGTTATCAGCAGCGCTCACGCGCTCAGCCGGAGGTGACCTCGCAACTAGGATCCTGAACTTCAAAGAGCAACAATCCCGAAAAGGCATCCAGGTCAGGGGAAGGTATGTTCTGCTCATGTTTGAGGACTACTTCAAAACATCAGAAGAAGCAGGTAGCCTTTACAGAGTAGAAGATCTTTTGGGTGTTGTCAAAGTAGGCGATACTGTCCAGGATCTTAGAAGATTCATCAACAAATGGGATGCTACCCTAGCTGGCATGGCTGTCACTCCCGATGATGCTGTGTTAAGGGACATCTTGTTGAGGCAGATCCGACCAAGTCAGTTGCTGAAATATGACATTGAAATGTTTGACCGTGCACATGAAAAATCCCATGAAAAGTCCTACAGTTTTCTTCACCAATCCATGAAGAACTTGATCGATCGTGAACGATTGAGGGAAAACAGGAACCGCATCGCGGAGAAGAACAAGGCTGGGATCAAGGACACCAAGGCCGCACCCGCCAAAGGCGATGGTCGCGGTGGCCGAAAGGGCTCCCCGAGTCGTGGCAGGTCGCAGGAACGAGGTGGTAAAGGTGACAAAATTTGCTATAAGTTCCAAAAGGGTACCTGTGATAAGGGGAAGAAGTGTCCATTCAAGCATGTCAAAGATGATAAGTCTCGAACTCAATCACCCAGAAGAACCAAGACACGTTCACCATCAAGGGGCAATAAAGATGATAAGGGGAAGAAAATGTCCAAAGAAGAAATGGCCAAGACCCCATGTATCTATCATGCCCAGGGAAAGTGCAGACGTGGTGACAAATGTTTTTATAAACATGATGACAAAGCTGCTGCCGCTACCAAAGACACCAAAAGGGCAAATTCACCCGCTCCCAAGAAGAAGAGCAAGGATTCCACAGCCGCTCCATGCCTGATTCAGAAGTTTGCCTGTATCGTCCGAAAACAGCCGAAGGCAACTTCGTGCTCTGAAGAGTCAAGTGTCAGCATGAAGCGTCTTAGATTCCGAAAGGTCCCAGATGTGGTCGAGGTGAAAGCAGCTGGTCGTCAAGTCCCCGTCAAGCACCGTCCAAGAGAGTTCACTAAGGTGTACAAGACAGCTGAAGATGTTCCAGTTTCATCCAAGGTTGAACAACATGAGGCTCAGGTTCGTGCAAGACAGCTTCAAGAAACTGTGAAACTTCATGATTCAGATGTTGTACCTAGTTGTGGGTTTTGTTGTTGGAATGAGGACACATGTGACATCACATGCAAAGAGCGCAGGTTCATCAGCGGTCCCAAAGCTCTTAGAGACATTGGTCGTTTTCCGTCAATTGCCACGGCCGCGCCAAAGGCCGGCGTCAGTTGGCTTGTCGACTCAGGTAGTGAATCCGATCTTGTGTCCAGAAGGGTATGCTTAGGGACGTTAGTGCCAAGAACAGCCGTGCAGCCGAGCATCCGATTTTCTTAGTCACAGCCAATGGTTCGACTGAGGCCAATGAGGTTGCTGATGTCAAGTTGTCCGCATTGCAAGATCCCGTGCATCCGTATGTACTCGATCACACCCCAGCTGTGCTCTCTGTAGGAACCAGATGTGTAGATCAGGGTTACAGTTTTGTATGGCCTGCCAATGGCAAACCAATCCTAGTCCGTCCAGATGACAAGGTCGTCCAGCTCAAGATCGAAGGTCATGTCCCAGTCTTAGTCTTGGATGATAGTTGCAAGGTTTATCCCAAAGATCAATTTCAGAAGGATAAGCATCTTAGAAAGCTGTTTGCAATGCCGACCTCACGGTCGAGCTCGAAAGCCAAGAGGGACGAAGCCCAAGATGCAGAGCAATTGGATGAGCTGGTGGAGGATGATGCTCAGCAGGAGTACATCCGAAGCCGCAAGACTGAGGATTTGCTGGCCGAAGCTGCAAGTACCCAACATCAGTACACTCATTTCCCCAAGAACCCATTTTGCAGAACCTGTCAACGGGCAAGGATGATGGCTCCTCAGGCAAGAAAGAAAGGTGGTCAGAAGAGGATTGAAACCGAGATGTTCGGTGACCACATCATTGGGGATCATGTCATCATCAAGAAAAATGTAGAAGAGGGTTTCAGGGGGGAGCAAGTCGCATTGGTGTTGAAAGATCTGCACACCCAATACCGATATGTCTACCCTAGCCAGTCTAAGGACTCACAAAGCTGTGTTGATGGTTTGAATCACTTCATTGGATCAAAGGATGACGTTCAAGTTGTGTATACTGACAATTCCCCAGAATTGATCAGGGCCATCAAGGATTTGGGTTACAGACACCAAACTTCTATTGAATATGTAGATTCATCAAAGTCTTTTGCTGAGCGCGAAGTTCGTCAGATGTTGGAAGGTGCCCGAAGCAATTTGTTGCAGTCAGGACTTCCTCTGAAGATGTGGCCATTGGCCATGCAGCATCACGCGACCGCGATCAATGCAAGCCCCCAGCTTGACGGCAGTGAATCCCCGTGGCAACTCAGGTTTGGTGAAGAGTTCCCCGCAATGCACATTCCATTTGGTGCCAAAGTGTTGTTCTGGAATAACCCCAAAAGGTTGGATAACACATCAGGTAAACTCTCCCCAACTGCAAATGAAGGAATTTTCCTTGGGTATTACATCCAACCAGGTCATGATTGGAAGGGTGAATACTTAGTTGCCAAGTTGGAAGCCGCAGACTATCATGTCAACTGGGGTGCGCTGACAATTCAAAGAACAAAAAGGTTGGAATTGCCATCCGAGGGTTTCATCTTTCCTTTGAAAGCTCTGATCGACTCGAAAGCACCCAAAGCCGACCGCCTTGAAGATCAGGTTATTCCGCAGACACCCAAAGCTGTGCCTCTTGAGTCCAGTTTGCATCCGCCACAAGATGAGTATGAATATGAGCCAGGGACGCCTCTACCAGCCGACAGCGATGTCGAGCCTGATGCACCCGAAGCGCCCGTGTTCCCAGATCTCAAATTGACCCCCAAAGGTGAAATTATTCCAGATGGATATCATTGGGATGGTCACCGGATTGTACGTAACTACAAAGGTTCAAAGCGTCCGGCAGGGATCGACTCAGAATTGTGGAAGATGTTAAACCCCCAAGAAAGGAAACAGATCATCGAGGAGGAAGCCAAGAATGCAGCCAAAGAGCAGGAGGAAAAGCCAGCAACATCATCTGGCAGCAAGGGCAAAAAGAAGAAATCTTCACCAGCCCGGCTTGAGGCAACTCAACGCCCTCCTGCAACTGCAAAGCTCGTAGGCAATGTTTGGGAAATTGTTCCAGCCACTTCCCAAAAGTTTTCCGTGCCGGCAATGCCAAAAGCTGCCGCGCCTGCCACAACTGAGCACCGGCCTCGAATTAGAGAGCTCGTCAGAGAGAAGATCAAGGAACTTGAGTTCAAGGTCGCACTCGAGCTTTTCGCTTCAGTTGCTAGGCTTGTATCAAAAGATGAGATTGCCAGCAACCCCAAGGCCAAGGCCGCCCTTGATAAGGAGTGGGATAATCTCCGTAATAAGGGTGTTTGGGATGAGAAGCGTGTTCGTGAGTGCCGCGACATAGTAGCTGAGGCTCGTCGCAATGGCCAAACTGTGCACCTAGGTCGAATCTTTGAGGCTTGCTATGAGAAGGGTTCTGAATTGCCTGAATCAGACCCTCGCCGGAAATTCAAGGGTAGGACGGTTTTCCAAGGAACAATGTCAGAGACGAGAATTCCGATCATGCACTCTTCAATGAGTTAGGCTCTTCCCCAGCATCCATGGAAGCAGCAAAGCTGCTAGATGCTTTCGGTAGTCAGCCCGGGTTCTCCAAACAACAGGCAGATGCAATCCAAGCCTACATACAAGCCCTCTTCACAGGGGTGCCCACATGGTTATCACTTCCACGCAACAGGTGGCCCAAAGACTGGGAGAAAAAGTATTGGCAACCCATGGTTCCCATGTTACTTGCTCTTTATGGACATCCTGATAGTGGGGGAATTTGGGAAAATCATCTCAATAGCCGTGTGGTAAAGCAGGGTTGGAAGCAGATTTTACCTGACATTTGGCAGCCGCATTCAATTTTTCATCATCAAGAGCTCAACTGTCTTTTGGTTGTGTATGTAGATGACTTCAATATGGCTGGCCCCACCGCCAATCTCGAAAAGGCATGGGCAAGCGTCAAGGCTGCAGTGAACATTGGTGATCCTGAGCCATATGACCGCTACTTCGGCTGTATGCACCGTGAATTTCACAACATCCGGTTGCCTTCGCAGGCACACCCTTTTGCATTCGCCTTTGAAGCCAAGAAGTCAGCAGCCGCACAACACAGAACACAAGACTGGTGGGAGCATGACGAAACAAACATGGCATGGATCCGACACCACATACAACCCCGAGAAAGATTGTACCAGCCGGTTGATGAGGGGGAGATGTAACTTGTCAAAATTCAAGTCGCATAACTTTCTTTGACAAAAAGGTCACATTAAAAAGTTGTCCTAGCATCACCGACAGGAACAATCAGGGGGGCTATGATGTTTATACAGACGATTGGAAAACATCTAGCAATCAAACAAATGAATTCTGGACAGGAAAAACAGTTTTCTGTTATGGACAAGACGGACCTGACAAATTCAAGCAGTTTGCAATGGCGAGTAAAGCCAGACCAGGACCACATCGCGACAAACGCGAGGCGAAAAAGGAAGCCAAGGCCTCTAAGTTCAGGGGGGTTGATCACGCTGTGAAGACCAAAGCTGGCGTCATGGCCAAGCCCGTGAACTTAGTGAGGTATGACATGAGTGATTTCCTGGGGTCCTGTGTAGAAAACTATTGTAATCTTGCAAAAGTCAGTCCATCATCCTTAAAAGAGGTGCCAACACCATTCACAGATGCCGGCATCGCACGGCCCACGCTCAGTGAAGATGAAAAGCCTGGCAAACTCCAGCCAGTGGCAAGCAAAATCTTGATGAAAATTCTATTTGCCGCAAGAATGGCAAGGTTTGATTTGTTGCGTGCCACACAAAGCTTAGCATCAAGAGTGACAAAATGGTCCATAGAATGCGATGTTGCCTTGCACAGATTGGTGTCATACATTAATTGTACAAAGCACCACTTCCTAGATGGTTTTATTGGGGATGCCTTTGACGAATGCCAACTCTGGCTGTTTGCCGATGCAGATCACGCAGGTGAACATGATAGCAAGAGTACCACTGGCAGTGCCATAGTGCTTGTAGGCCCTAATACTTATTACCCCTTCAATGCATTCAGTAAGAAACAAACGGTTGTTGCCATATCTTCAACTGAGGCTGAGGTAGTTGCCGCAAATCACAGCATGAGAGCTGAGGGCATTCCAATGCTGGCCCTGTTTGAGCAGTTGAATCTTTTCAAGAGGCTTCAGGGTAAACCAGCTCGCGACGCCGCGAAGCCCCAGGAAGATGCTGTGTTCACCAGGATCGACCCCGAAATTGACGAGATCCGTAATGGGAACGTTGACACGGGTTGTAGTGCAGCGGACATTAACTCCCTCAAAGCCAGTTTCCCTGAATTTTATCAAGTCAAATTTATGGAGGACAACCAAGCGACTATCACAGTCATGTCCACCGGTTCATCCCAGCAGAGGTCAGCCGACCAGATAAACGATTCATATGACAGCCGACCAGATAGACTAATTTTAGGTTTTTTGAGAAACCCACCGGTGGCTAATTTTGATGAATTGGCATCGCAGACAAACTTGACCCCTCATATTTTGCACAGAGGTGCTGCTCAAAGCACGCAACATACTTGACAAGCATTGCACCAAGCCACTGCTCAAAGCAGCAGTTTTGGCCAGCATTGCTCGCCAGCTCTCTGGGGCTTGCCGGACCCAAACAATACAGCGAGCTTGCCAGCTCTCTGCTGGTGCGCCAGACCCGAACCCTATGGCGAGCTTGTCAGCTCTCTGTGGAGGCACTCAAAGCAGTAGCATTGACCAGCATTCATACAAAACATGCTGGCATGGCAAGCAAGTACGCTTGTATTCCGCTGCTCGAGCAAAAAAGGACTAAAACATTACGCGCTTATATATATATAATGTTTAATATATATATATATATATGTGTGTGTGTGTGTTTGCTTCCCATGAACAAAACACTTTAATCACACAAGAAAATGACATGAAAATCTTTCGGAGTGAAGTGCCGAGACAGTTTTTCTTTCCACCACAGTTTCAGCCGAACAAGTCTCCGACCCAAAGCGAAGCCACGCAAATGGCATAGTGTTCCAAGGCACGCACCGACATTGTCTTTGGATGCGTGTGGGTTGTAATCTTTTTCAATCGACCTATCAGGTCTTCGTCCAACATGCATGAAAAATGGCGTGGGTTGACCCACACTCCAAAATCAAAAATCAAATGCTCGAATTGGTGTTGCTTCGGTCGCAATGGCCACCGCATCACTTCGTCATCCAGTGCCAGACTGGCTAACCCTGAGTTGGAACAACCAAAGAAACCAAATTCACTGCAGTTCTTTTGTGGGGCCAGGATCCTTTTTATGGGGTTCTTAAAGATATATATATATATAAGAAGCTGAAATGAATCACTTCTTTACCATGCACATCTAGAATTTAGGTCTTGGGTTACGGACTTTGTAAAATATTTTGAAGGTGCCCAGGTAAAAATTTGGAAGCAGGCTTGCCGCACATGTGCCTTCCAACTAGACATATATGTTTTGGCCCCATGCAGTGAACGTTGTGGAGAAACCAAACCATATAACTTTAGGGGTATTAGGACATATAAAACAGGATGCCCGTTCTTGTAGATACATTGGTTTTGAAAAGTCATATGACCCTGTTGCCCAAAGAAAAACCAAGGCTCGGTTGTACGAAGACCGGAATTTCAAATACGCCAGATGCATTTGAATCACGGGGTGGTCTTCGGTCCATGTCACAGGCCAAAATTTCCTTGGCACGCTCGAAGATTATGAAGCCCATTTTTTTCCATGGCATTACAATCATAAGGCATACAAGCCAGTAAATCATATGAAAAGGGGCGTAACCAAACGCTTGTGGGCATGAACATGCTCCAAGTTTCCCATGCTCAGCAAAAGTGCTGTACATTGCAGTCAGTGCCAAGCAAATGCTCAATCTGTGCCTGGCAAAGTTCAGGCACTTTGCGAAGAATGTAGCGTAGACAATTTTAAGTTGTCTAAAGTGGAACAGCACCATAAGCATCCCACAAAAACAATTCAGACAATACCAAAATATTTCACGGACGTTTTGCATTTCAATGCTAAGAAACTGAGAGCGCAAAGAGCCGTCATCAATTTTCACCAGGGCAATGCAAAGCCAATAGATAAACATGCGGGCAGCAGCCCCTTTCAACACCTTCTGGGAAATTGCAACATAGGCCGTGGTTCCTCCAGCAAGCAAAATCTTCGTAGTGAATAGTTTCCGAGATGCTCTTGCAGAATAAGGGATACCTAGAGTTGATCGCCCCACATTTGATTGCAGTTTGGTCCCGTTCTTTGGATTTTTCCCATCTGGAAAATTAAGAAAAGGTTATATAGATACTGAATTTCTACCTTTCACGCCATGGAGCTCGTTTCCTTGCACCACTGCTGATACCATTGGCAGAGCTCCTTCAGCCGCACCTCACGAGGACGGGCACGGTCTGCGGCATCCGTGATGTCGAGGAGGGTTGAAGCTATCACATCGTGAAGGATTTGCAGGTCAACGATGTGCAAGAGGTCAGGATAAATTCCTGAGCCAGCAACACAGTGAAATTGGAATATACAGTTGAGGTTTGTTTACTGCTCCCCTCACTGGTCAATTTGTTGGTGGGTAAAACATGGGGAAAAGGCTGTTTGAATTTCCTGTCTGGAATCGCCATGGACTGAAGCCTGGTATGTTGCAGAGCGGCGTGTTGCCGTGCACCTCTTCCCAGCTTGCAGCATCTGTCAAAAGCCTAGCTGGCCAATCTCTCGTATCATAAAAGCGTTTTGGAAACCATGTAAAGTTGGAGGACACCAAGATTCAAAAAAATGTTTATCACTCAAATTCGATCAAGAAACGTGGATCTGTGGGCTGCATCCACCCCAAAGGCCGTGTACAGAAGTGACTCAGGCTCACCAGGTTGGAGATAGCTTACTGCCCCACAGTACTGGCACGCAAACCTTCTCTTCGAATGCCAAGATCCTCTGTGGAAACCAGGCACAAAACACCAGGAAGGTACTTGAGCAAAACCGTTACCATAATTTCAACATTCCAAAACTGGCAAAAACACATATTCAACAATTTTGAGGGTGCAAGTATTGCACACACACATATACATACATACATCCATCCATCCATCCATCCATACATACATACATACATACATACATAGAAACCAGGTTGATAAAATGTTGCAGCTATGGTCTCTTGAAATTGAAGACTTTGTGGAGGAAGTCTTGGTCTCCCTGGATCCCATCCAGCACACCACGCCAACCTCCACAAAGCTCGGTGCCAGCGAGACTGTGCCATTTAGGGTAGTGCTTCTGGGTGAATTTTTTGCCATCCCAGCCAGAGGCCACTACCTTGGAACATGCACACTTGCCATCCTATCGGTGGAAACATGTTTTGTATACACAACATCTTGATTTGGATGGTGCAAGTATCTGGATCTTGGGGCTTGCTTTTATTAATTGGAAAACCCATATGAATCAAAATGCACCCATCACATCCAAGAAACTCAATGCCCGAAAAGACCAAACCAGTATATTCAGCAGTTTCACCCGATCAGCGTCTGAAGTATATGCAGTGTTTCTGAGCGACAGCCTTGATTTGAAAAAAAAACAACAACACCTCTTTTCTGAACGCCACATATTCTTTTCCCACAAACATTGTTTGGAAAATAACGCTTTGGCAACAAAACATCTTCAAGAAACACAATCCGCGTTTTCAAAGATGAGGAGTGGTTTGGCGATACAGCTATCATAGTCATCAGCTCGAAAGCATTGAGTCCAATAGTGTCAGCCCCATCCCCATAGAACCTGATCGGGAAGACTTTGTCCATAGGGGAATCGTCAGGCTCACCCCAGTAGGCTCGCAACTCCTCAGCCAAATCTGCATTGTTGCTCCAATAGTTTGCTATGTCCTTAGTTCTTTGACGCTTGCACTTTCACAATCCCGTTTTGTAAGTAAGAGGTGATCTATAGAATCTAAATCTACGCCCACTTGCCAAAGCAAATATCGCCGACAACAAACGTACCAATACTTTTTTTCAGCTAGGTCGCTTTCGGCGTGCCAGTCAGGATGCCAAAGAACAGATCACCAGATCTAAAGTGATAGAATGCTGATACCACTTCATGAGGAAGAAACATTCCCAGTCGGATGCGGTCCAGCTCAGAGTGTTCGAATGCATTTGCCTCATGCACACCGCTGAGAAATGGACCCTCCCAAGGTATACAGGAAGACCTTTTCTGTTCAAACCCGATAGTGTCAGAAAACCCAACTTTTATGCGCTGGCTCAAGTACAAAAAGTGCGTTGTTTGTTTGGAAAGTGTCCGCTCTTGGAACTTCAGAAAAATATGAATTGTCAAACAAGTTTCTCTTTCAACCTCAAACTGGAAGATCGGTGGCAAGCACTGTCGCCAAGGTTGTTTGGATACCCATTTGCTGAAAATCCTTTCGGATCCCCACCCTCCAGCTGATTCAAATTTCTCAGCCAAGTTCAAGATGGCTGGCCTTAGACTAGAGCCAGCGGATGAACGTTTTAATTTTGCAGGGATCTTTGAGGAATTTTGAGGAATATGCACCAAAAACACCACCATGCCAAAAACATAATGCCTCCCAAGCGCGTGTGTTTAATGGACCATATGCATTCGAACCAATCGGAATACTTGGTGGATATGTCTGCAGGGATATTGAATTGTTTTTTGTGTTATTTAACACCCTAACAGAAACCACCGAATTTTGGTTACTGTAATGTGTGTGAAAGACAGCACCTCAAACGCAATGGTTCATCGTATGGTTTGGGTAAAAATGCCATTTTGGGATAATATATCATATGCTTTACTTTCAGGCCCGAATTTTTAACACACATCATGGGATCGAAAAGAAGTACCATTTCAAAATGATTCACTGCAATTTATATCGCTGCCATGGTTCGGGACCAGGAAGTAAGGCATCTCAAGTAGTGCACTTGTAAGCTCTCGCAACCGCACCATTGAAGCCTGGGATACAGGGTCATGAGAGGAACAAAAACCCAAAGGAATCTTGACAAATCCTTTGAATGGAACAGTCTGTTGATGGGTAAAAAATAATTCATCTTTGGGCATTGGCTACATGCATTTTTTCAAGGGTGCTAAAAACTTTAGAATGGTTGAAGAAAACCCTCTGCATGGTACCCAACCGTGCCTCCCCTCTGGACAAAGCAGTAATGAATTGATCCACCAGCTTTGGCACTCCCGTGTAGGATCGTTTCGCCATTGGGGACGTTCAAGAAGCCTGCGTGGCCACTGGGCAGCAGGGGGTGACAGAGTGGTATGACACTTTGCAGGGTGTGGTGAGCGATTTTCTGGATGGGATGCTGGACCCACTGAATTTTTTTTTCCCGGTCGCAAAGCCACAATCACCACGCAGAGTGCAAAATACTGCGTTGCTTTTCAGCACAGTATATCCTAAGCTCGCTGCATGTTCCTACTTGTTGGCATTTTGCCCCCCATATCGAAAAGCTAGGCCGTCGTGCTCTCGCGTCCATGCCAAGTAGAGACATGCATGCATGCAGGCATGAATCCATATGAGTCCAGTGTTTGTGAAAGGATCCACGCATCGATCAAAGAAAAGGGTTGTTTGATTGAATATTTTAGCCAGCCTCATTGTCCCACCATTCGAGCCAATCCTCCTCCGTCCAAGCAGTGTCGGACTTGTCCGGCTTGTCACCCTTTTTCTTCATGCCTGATTTCCAAAGTCATTTGTGGCAAAATCACCCTAGAGGGAACCATGGGCAAATCCAAGGCTGAAACGGCGCTTCAAAGCATTTGCAGCCGACTTTGCAGACTCCACGGCATCTTCGAATTTCTGGCAGATGAGTTGGATGCCACGGCAGCAAGTTAAAATGTGAGGGCCATGAACATTCCCAAAATATAAAAGGATGCCATAGATATACTGTCCATGGGTATTGGTAAAATATCAACTGTTTAAACATGGGGTTTTGTGACCGCTGGATTCAGATCTGTAAAATTGGGGCATGATTAACTTTAATATTAAAACCGATGGGTTTTGGGGATTCCCGCATTTTAAGAGACACCCATGTATACATATTTATATATATATACACATCTATCTACATCAAATATATATATATATATATTCATCATCATTTTTTGATAATATATATATATATATATCCAGGGGAAAACTATCTCAGTGACTGACCATTCTTGGGCAGAAGTTTGGAAACCAAGACAATCAATCCACAGCTGTACCCAACCGGAGTTGAAAATCCGTTTGTGGACTTTGTTTTTTCTGCGACCTTGTTGAAGACCTTGTAAACCCAAACTGTCAAAAAGCTGTCATTCCAAAAAATGACGGCAAAATGACAATGATATGTTTTCCCATTAAGAAGCCGACATGGGGTCAATGTGATTGGAACTGATTCTTTATAGCCATCAGCGCCCAGTGGCTATGTGATATCATATATATATACATATCTATCTACACACACACACATATATATATATATTTAAATGCAGTTTATTTACATCAAGACTCCAGGGTCAATCCTATATAAACCACACATTAATGGCTTTGTGAGAATGTCAACCAACAAAGGCCCAATGTCTTGGGAGGTTTCTTTCAAAGCGCCTTAACTTTTTAAGATGCCAATACAGGTAAATAAGGCTGAAACACCCGAAGGTGTTTTATGGATAAACCCTTCAACTATGAATAATCTTTGGGGATGATCAACATGGCTGGCCTCGATAGTCGATCGCTTCTTGTTGTAGATGTCCAAAACATCTAAGGCAGTGGACCCAGCAGCAAATTTGTTTTCCAGCCTTAGGAACGACAGTTTCATGTGGTGGCTGCATTTTCAATTTTGGCTGTTGGATATATACCTTAGGGGCCAACTTCGAAGCCATTCCACTGAGATCCTGGAAGATGCCCATGCACTCTGCCCGCATAGCCTGATGTAAGCCACTGCGGCACGATCCACAAAGAATATCACAGAATAATAGATAACATGCTGTCCCCAAAAAGGAACGTCCCATGGGGCCCGAGCTATAGATATAGTTTCTGTCAAAAAGGTCATGTATCAGGGTGCAATGACAAACTTAGCAGCGTCACAGCCCAGGTATCCTGCCTCATTGCCTGCAAGAGCGTGCAAAGTCTGGCTGGCATCACGAGCTTTGTTGGCCAGTGTCTTGATCCTTGGCCAAAAGCGATTTTTTGAGATTAAGTCATGGGAAATATTTCAGAAACAATATGCCCTTAGGTTGAAGCCCTCTGATGGCTTTCTCGAGGTCTTTCTTGTCCTGTTTTTCTTGTTTCACCTTTCAAGAACACAGATGTGTATAGGGCAACGGGAAGCAAATCAAAGACAACCACCCTGACCAGTACATGTTGTCGCCTTAGGGTCTTCTTCAGCCTGTGTCTGCCTGTTCTGGGCAGCACGACCTCCTCTCCTTCTTTTAGGTTTGTCCTCATCACTACTGTCATCATCTGAGCCATTCTTTCGAGATTTCTTGCCTGAAAGAGGGACCATTGCGTCAAACATTCCCTGAAGGGCTTTTTTGGTGCCCTCAGCGGCTGGGCTTGAATTTCCTCCAGGGGTCCCTGTTTCTTGGGACTCATCACCATCAGCTGCAGGTGGATTCAATTCGATCTCTGCTTTTTTGGACATCTTGGTCTCCGCAACGTTTTCATGGCCACCTTGGCTGCATGGGAGTGCCACCCCGGGATCAGAGAGAGGATGGTGGAATTAGAAAACAGAAAGGATATGTCAATGCACTGATGTCCAAACACTGTTGCAAAACAAAAACATTTACTGTGCGATGTTTTGGCATGACAATCTGTTTTGGCATGGCAATTTCAAATTCACCAGGATCCCACAAGGGGATAATAATCAAAAGAAGATGAAAGTGAAGACAGGTTTTGATTTCAATCAGGCCAGGCCCGCTCTTGTGCTCTGTGTGCTTGTAAACTTTGTAGATCCGATACTTGGTTGTTCTTGAACTGCCATGGCGATATTTTTTGCGGACATGAAAATAAAGAAATCCACCGAATCAGTGACATGTGAATCAAACATGAGGCCGCACCTGGCGGTCTGGGTGAGGCCTGCCACGCTGGGATTTCTTGATGTCCTCGATGTATTCCCTGGCCACCACTCAAATCAGACAACACAAAACGAAACTGAATTTAAAATGCAGGTGGGAAGCAGTAGCGCCTCCCAGCTTCCGTGGAACCATACTGGATTTCCAGCTCAAAGAGTGGCATTTCCACGTGGACATCATCTTGTTTCACACGGTTCTTCCTAGCGGGATTCAGGTTGGAACGGAAAACATAAATTGGTAATGATTGCTGTTTGCAAGGGGGCCCAGCAGTTCCAGGATTGTGTTAAGGCAAATACCGGCCCTAAGAAAATAATATTATCAAATGTTTCACTTCTGGTGGATGGACCTATATCCCACAATAATAAGGGCCATTTTGGGTGTTAAAAAAACCTTGAGTTTTATTGTACTTTTTGGGTGTAGAAAGTACACTCGATTTTGGGGAACTTTTTCAATACCAAACCAAATGGAAAATTACCATTGTAAATCGATCATGATGCCCAACCCATTGACTGGCTGAGATATTGCGGGTATGGCCCCCATCAAATCATATCCCCTACATGGGGATGTCTCCAAGTATATGGGATCCCGAAGCACTTAAAGAGCACCCCATTTTTTCAGGATTGTGGATCTCTATCTTATATATATATATATGTGTGTGTGTACATATGGTTTTTGTAAGTAATTATATGCATGCATGTATGTACGTACGTATATGTATGTATGCATCAACCCCTACGTCCTCCTGAGGCGCATCCCTTTGTGACCTACAAGGTGCCTACAGTTGAGCAACTGGCGGAATGGCTGGACGTATGGGGTGTTGAGATTCGATCCCATGTATGTATGTATGTATGTATGTATGTATATATGTATGCATGGTTTGAACGCAAAATAAATAGGTACAACTACATTATAGTTGTACCTATTTCTTTTGTGTCAAAAAATGTATGTATCTTATGTATGTATGTATGTATGTATGTATGTATGTATGTATGTATGTATGTATGTATGTATGTATGTATGTATGTATGTATGTATGTATGTATGTGTGTAAATATACATGCATTACATCCATGTATGTAAAATACATGTACAATTCCTTGTTGCCTACTGCGGTACATGTTTCGATATGGTTGGCAATCTACTTGGGATGGTTCACCAAAAAAGACCCCCACAAATCCCCAAAATACAGTGGTTTCCCTATACATTTTATCAAAGTTTTTGGGACTTGTGGGGGCCTTTTTCTGGGGGACCAACCGAAGTGGAAAATTAGCAGATATGGTACTTTCGAGACCCTAATTTTGAAACAAGCTTAACAATATGCATATCAAATATCAAGCATTTTTGAGGGCTTCAAAACGAATAGTTGTCCCAAACCTTTTTTTGACCCTGGCATGCTCAAACAAATGGCTTGGTCAAAAGCCATGCATTTTGGAATAGAACCCCGTTCCAGGAAAGTAAATATAGAATTAATTATACATATATATATATGTTATTTTTTTACACAATATCCATCATGGAGGTTCGAAGGGTTTGGGCAAACCACGGCATTCAATGCTGGAGCTCGCACCAGGAGCAATCAAAATCTTTGAGATCTTACAACCTTTTCTGGAAAGGGGAGAGCCAACAAGCTCCAATGTCACTGATTATATCCCATGTTTCTTTACAAGGGCCAATCCAATATGCCAGGAAAGGTTCGAAGCAACTGAGCCCTCGATCTGCACAGTTCGCCTAGGACAGCAGCACGGTGGACGATTATTCGATGCTGTCTTTCAATCAGTGGTTCGGTTATGCAGCTTCGGTGCATCTCATCTGCAAGCAAGAACTCCTTGAGCAGCTGAAACCTAATCAGACCAAAGAAGAAGGGACTTAAAATAAAAACATGAAAATTTTGGTTTCATCGAGCCTCTGGCTTCTTGCTGTGGTTTCCAGCTGCCGCTGAATACTTTTCCATCAAGGTAGCAGGTAGATCTGGGGACACATTGTTTGAAAGTGCTTTGACTGAATATAGGCATTTGTTTTGAACACAAGCTAGAAACAAATAACAAACCTGCCTCCTTGGCTGAACCGGCGGTCCATTGCAGCATACAAGCATCTGCGCTCCTGCAAGTACTTGTAGGGGGCATGTATACTTAGAACATATATTTTTTGATTCCGGTGGTTTGCAAGAAAGAACAAGTCTCCTGCACATCAAGCTGACTGGGGGCTGAAAGACCTGATATCAGATCCTTTTGCTCCTCTGTCAGATGCTTCACCTCGGAGAAAACAGTGAAAGCACGTGACACTGCCAACTTAGGTATGAGCTCAGGCAATATGCATATTCAGCTGCTGGCTCGGCGCAAACGGCCGTGCTCATCACGGACAGCCAGGCCCTTGACAATTCTATCCTGTCAGCGCATGTGATTGAAGGTCGGTTGGTTTTAAAATAGTCACGGCAACTGAGAAATGAACATGTGGCACTGTTGTGGATGTATCAGATCGCCTCCTCAGGAACTCTAAAAGATAAAAAACACCCAGTAAAACATTTCAGCTCAGCATTTGCTTGCTATATTGTCTCATTCATTCCAGTCTCCGGGTCAAGCTTGTTGACTTGCAATGAACTATGAACTATGTGCCATACAAGTCTCAATGGTGCCTGTTCAGCACCTGCCAGGTTTAAGCACTGCATGCACATTTGTGATGTTGCATTGTGATTTTTTTGCCCAACGAGAGATAGAGACAGAGAGAGAGAGAGAGGGAGACATCCAAAAGGTCCCAGATAAAATTTGCACCTCTTAAAATTCAACAAGATTTTCTACGAGAAGGATGCACAGCTAATAACCCAAGCCTGTGGCCGGAGTCTTGGCACCTTTCTCTTTCTTTGCCTTTGCCTTCTCCTCCTCCGTTTCCTGTTTGGCCAAGAAATGGCCAATGCTGAGTTGTTTCTTTTCTGCCATTGTGTCTCTATAGCTTGCAGGTGGGTACTGTCGTGGCGTCTTGATGACATGTTTCAAATCTTCTAGTCTTGATTGGATGAAACTGTTTGCAGTGCAGCTGGCCTCTGTGTCCACTTGGGCTTTCAACTTTCGCCTTTCTGACGCTGATTCTGGGTAGGTAGTAGCCTCATGGTCTGGTTCTTCAGTGTTGGGTGTCTTGTTCGATCCCGACTTGGTGGCAACCACTAATGTGGTACATTCTTCGGGTGCCTTCTTCTTCTTCTTCTTCTTCTGGTCGGTCTCCTCCGGGCTTTCTCCAGCCTCACATGTTGTCTTCTTCTTCTTCTGGTCAGTCTCCTCCGGGCTTTCTCCAGCCTCACATGTGGTCTTCTTCTTCTTCTTCGGCTTCTGGTCAGTCTCCTCCGGGCTTTCTCCAGCCCCACATGTGCTCTTCTTCTTCTTCTTCGACTTCTGGTCAGTCTCCTCCGGGCTCTCTCCAGCCTCACATGTGGTCTTCTTCTTCTTCTTCGTCTCTGTTGTCTGTTCTTCTGTCCCATCAGTGTTCACATATGGGCTTTCTGCAGTCTTCTTCTTCTTCTTCGTCTCGGTTGTCTGTTCCTCAGTCCCAGCTGGGCTTTCTGCAGTCTCACATGTATTCTTCTTCTTCTTTTTCTTCTTCGTCTCAGTCGTCAGTTCTTCTGTCCCATCTGCGTTCACAGAAGCGCATGGGCTTTCTGCAGTCTCACATGTCGGCTTCTTCTTCTTCTTCTTCTTTGTCTCACTAGGTATCTGATGTTCCGTCCCATCTGCGTTGACGCTACTGGGAACACAAGCATCTGGGCTGTCATCTGCAGTCTCACCTGCTTTCTTCGTCTTCTTCTTGCTAGAGAGTTCCTCGGGAGTCTCATTGTTGACATCGGGCATGTTTGCCTTCTTTCGCTTTGTTTGTTGTGTCTCCTCTGGGGCATCTGGTGTCTTTCCACCCCCTCTGCCACGACCCTTTCCCTTGGCCAAAGCTCCTTTGAGGGCCAGAAGAGCCATGTAAGCTTTCCCTTTCCCCCGACCTTTGTTTCCTGTGGTCTGTGCAGCCTCTGACTCAGGGGTTTTGGACTTACACCTCCTCAGGGTAGGTCTATCAGGGGTAGTATAAGCGGCATCATCCTCCTTTGCAGCCTTTAGAGCCCTGCGCAGGATGGGAGAAAGGATGCAATCACCACTGGAAACTGCGCTATGGGTGGATTGCAATCTTTGATGGCTGATCAAATGCAGCTTGGTGGCATGAGTAAACTGGTCAGGACACCTCAAATCCAGAAAAGTGAATTTCACGAAATTTCACGTTCAGCTACCCACATGAATGATTCATATGGCCATCTTCACGAAATTTCACGTTTCTGATTTTTGCAGAATTATCACATTTTCGTGAATTTCATGTGTTAGGCGTGAATTTCATGAAATTCACGGTCAAACCTTCAAGTCGCTTCATGAAATTCACGTTTGTCTTGAATTTTCGTGAATTTCATGGAAATTCGATGAATTTCCGTGAATTTCATGAAATCAAACAGAAAAACGTGAATTTCATGAAATTCGTGAATTTCATGAAGAATATTATTCTTCTGAATTACCTTCTATATCCAAGACGCTCAGAGCTGGCAGCACGCTAGCCGGTCTTGAGGTTTCCGCATAGCAAGCATGCACATATATGACAATGGCACAAATGGGTTTGTGGCCCCTACAAGACATCCAGATCACTTGACTTGTTTCCAAAAACTATAGATCAAGCCTGTGAGGCAAGCCCTGACACACAGCTATTTTCTCCATGCATGTAGCATGTAATGATCTTCCCGTGGTGACCAAAGTTGTTGCATTGACAACATGCACCAAATCCCCAACTTTTTGGCTTTGGATTTTTAATCCAAAAGGTGTTCAACTCCGCTGTCCGAGGAATCATCGCCAATGTCCTCCAACTTCAGGTTCGTATCGGGGGCTGCAGTAGGACGGTGTTCCTGCCTCAAGGTAACTTGAAGCTGGTGGAAGGGAAAAGCTATTGGGGCCGACATATATTCATTCAGTTGGCCCAAGTCCGCCAAGTAACACGTAGGCACTCAGTAAGGATCCCACCTACCAAGCATAGTACATCTTGAGAAATTGTCAAAACACAAAAGTTGCGAAACAGGTGCGACTGAGAAAAAGAACCAATCCCAGCCTTCAGTCCCAAGTTGATCGGGTACGCACCCGATTGGGTGAGATGTGGCCCCCCTTTGATTTTTGACTGACCCTTTTTGTCTCTGTAACGACGGACCAGTTTCAAGTTGAAGGTGGACTTCAAGCGAGCCAAGCGCTCCCTGGCAACCAGTTGACCAAAACAGTAAATCACACACACACATGTGTTTGCAGCATACCACTACTACTAGCCTCTGACAGGGATCCACCGTCGTTCCCAGATCATTCAGGTAGGGAGCCGTAGTGTACAAAGTCACACGTTTCCTGATCCGGGCAGATCGAGCTAGCATATGTCTATATATATATATAAGATATGATATGCATATATATATATATATATATGTATATAGGTGTGTATTTATTTTGAATTAAACATGTAATATATTTATATATATATATCAACATATATATATATATACATCTTTTTTTTATACATATATATATATATATTAATAGATACGTAAAAATAGATGTATACATGTTAAACAAAATAAATATGTATTTTTATGCATACATATGTCTATTTATATATAAACACATACTTGCATATTATATGTAGAGTTATATTGGTATATGCATCAAAACATAGAGAGATACGGGGCAGATAGGACAGATAGGATATCGATAGGATAGATAGGATAGAAAGGACTGAGGGATAGGCGGATAGGTGGATAGTGGATAGGTAGATAGATGGGTAGATCAATAGGTGGATAGATAGATGGACAGATAGATAAATAGGTAGATAGAAAGGGAATTCTGATAAATGAATGAGTAAAGCACACTACATTTAATATGTATATATATATATATAACTAATATAAAATGGTTCGGAGACAGGCCATACAACGGCATCATTTGTACCCCAATCTTGACTTCTGGATACGAATTTCAAGCACCACCCCCAAAGTGTCTTCTGGGTGACTTTTTCAAGGGTTTGATCCATCCACCCGGAAAACTACCATGCCCATTTTTTTAAAAGCTATATAGCTTGAATCTTCAGGGTGAAGTCAACTATATATAAATAACATCGCAACAAAAAATCAAATACGGAAATAAGAGCCTTATTTCCATATCATTCATACAGTCCACTGGTTTTAGCTAAAGAGACTGACATGAAGGTTACAATAAAACCCATCTTATCTGTTGGTGGATTGTGATCTTGATGCAGAAAGGCATCTCACTCTTTGCACCATAGGCGCCCAATGGAACGCTGATCGATTTGCAGTTGTGCCTCTTCAGCATGGCCTGGCAACATGGCTGCAAACCTAGAAGTCCATATGACCAGGACAGGCATGGACCAGGCATGGATTCTTTTGTCATGGGATGTCACTCTTTTGATATGCATGCAACATGCCTCCATCGGACGGTATGTCCACAAAAGAGTTGACATAGGGTTTTCGATGCAGTAATGAACTCCTTTTTTGTGCAGATATTCGCACCTTGGGATTTGGCACACATATTAGAAACAAAAATTTTCTGACACACACATGTTTCACTAGGTGGCTGCAATGCCTCCAAGTAGCAGGTAAATCACACGTCGAATGAGACGATTGGCACGCCTCACACCCCTGTATCTCTTGGAACCTGCATGCATGGCCACAATGAGGTAAAGGAGGCAGGCCTACTTGGGTTGTACAAAGCATGCACACGTTTTGGAAACGAAGAAATAACCCCTGAGCACCCATAAAATGCACACCTCTTGCTCTGGTGTAAGTTCTTCCTGTAGACCCGCGGGCTAAGAAGATCCAAGTCGAACAAGGTGGTGCGACCCACCACAGGCACCCTTGTTTCAGAGTGCGTACCTGGAGAGCACGGAAGCCATGCATACATTGGGTGTAAAATCTTGAGGCCACCATTTGAGCAACTTCAATATCGGTAATCATGTCCCAAAAGGAGGTGTTTCTTTTGGTAGCAAAAATCACGTGTTTTTTTTTTGGTAGCAAAATTAACCCATTTTTTCAGGTGATTTGTTTTTTAAAAGAAGTCCCTCAATGTGAGACATTCCCATTACCATATCTATTCATATATCTATCCATCTATCTACTCTCCATATATCTATCTAATCTATATCTGATATCTATACCACACAATGTGTTGATTCTTTTGTGCGAGTTGCGATTCCCACTTCACACTTGCTTGCAAGGCACTCCCTGCAAGGCCGCTAAAAAGCCAGCAGCGGTGAGTAGGTCCATGAGGGGGTTGTACTTCACCTAGGCGTTGGCATACAGCATCATATATATATATACACACATGCCGTTTTTCTGTGCCACAAAGTTTCAAGATCAAACTTATGTGTTTTTTTAACACTTGAGCTATTGGAAAATCCCACAGGCAATTCAAACAAGCCACATCACGACGTGCTGCACTGAGATGGAACAAGCGCGCTCCACACGCGATGTTACCCACCCCAGCGCAATCCTCCTGGAGGTGAGTGGCCCTTTCATTTTCCACCTCCCCAAACGCACGCAGCAGAACAACCAAAAGGGTTGCCAGCTCTGCAAACCGCATGGCTTGCAGCAAAAAGGTCAGGACCCCATGAGCTGACACGGCTGATTTGGAACATTGGGTTACTTCCCATCTCAACATATCTCAACGGAAAAATTGCCCAATCCAGACATGCACTTGGTAAGCTGAACACACATCAGGCACAAGGTGGGGCTGGTGCGCCACTCATCGCGTAGCTGTTGCATCCCACAAGACCTGCAAGCAAGCAAGAATGCCACCTACCGAAATCAACCGAAACTTGATAAGCACATACTTTGCTCGAACACACCCTGTATAGGCAAAAGGCTTTTTTTTTTCACATTCTACCTCTCGGTGTTTGGTGAACCCCCAAGCTCCTAAGTTGCTTTGCAACGCAACATGCTCAGCCTCACAGGGTCTCAAGAACCTGTGCTATGCCAAGTAGCCCACACGTGGATCCTAAAGAGAATACGCTTGGGCAAAGTGGTCCTTACGAAGTTTACAGCTACAAAGCTTGTTTTTTAGAAATATTTGGAAAACAATGGGTCACTAATCAAAAAGAGAAGCTACAGCCTGGGGACTATCAAAACACATACACACACCTCACCCAACCTCATTCTCATTCCCTACATCCACTCCTGAGATTTGCTCACAGCAGGCAGCACCGGTGGCTGTCTGAAACATGTTCCAAAAGTTTCCAACTCAAAACCACGGCCAAATTGGTCACTCAGTGCCATGCTATCTCAACAAAATCAAACAGCTTTCAAATGAAACATGAAAACATTCTTTGACGACAGTGATCCCCTGGCCCAACACACATCGTGTAGACAGTTTCTATCTACGTGTACCTACGTCGCTTTTGCTCACTGGGGCTCAAGCTGTTCACTATGCTTGCGCGTTCAGTGGAAGTGCGCCACTGCTTCATAGCATCTCTGTATGAAACACCTTCACCACGGCGAGCTTGAACAAACTCCTTCATTGCCTCTGTCATTGGTCCATTGGCTGCGTTCTTGGTTTTTTTCCCAGTCTCATGCTTCTGTTTCTTACTCTTCTTATTTTTCTTGCCTTTGCCTGGCTTCTTGTTGTCACGTTCTGCCTTCTTTCCCTTGGCCTTTTCTGTGCCCTCCACACCTTCTTTTTTCTCTGCCTTTGCCATTTTCAACTCCTTTTCTAACCTTTTGGCAGCAGCCAGCTGGCTTTTCTTGAGCGGGTTTGGAATTGGAGGTGGGGTGTCCAAGTCCGGAAAGTGTTCCGTCAAACGGCATGGAGTGACATCAGCAGGCTGGGGTGCATGGGCTGAGGTGGCATTCCCATGAAAGGCATCGGTTTCCCACTTTTGGATCTCACAAGCTAGTTTGTGGTCCTTTGCCACTGCGTCGTCCTCCCAGGCGTCCTCCTCCATATGCGACTCCTGGCACAGGAAATTATATAGAGCAAAAATGTGGAAAAATCTATGATCTATAGGGGTGGCATGGGGAACAGTGTTGTAAGTACATTCTAAAATATCACACAGGACCAAATGAGAAGTTCAACAACTAAGGCAATGAAATCATAGAAGCAGTGAAGTCCTCATCAGTCAGGGCGTTCTTCTTGCAGGTGTCATGGCGTCCATCCTGTTGCAAAGACAGTTTACACACACACACAAGTGTAAGTTGAATGATTCCTGATGCCAGAAAAGCATTTAGGTCCTGAGTCTCGTTGCCGTTGCATGTGGTAGGTGGGCAGCATCCATCCTCCTGCAACAAAAAATTGCGCTCATAAGTTTGAAACTGAAAATATATAAATTGAACACTTCCTGACTCATGCCAATATTTGCAAAACAAAAGAAGTTTTGGATCCTTGAGCCACTTGTTTCGAAGGCGTGGCCATTCAGTCTCCGACACCACACCCTCATAGATCAGCTGCTTCATCATCGCTTTCATGGCCTTGTTCTGTTCAGGGGTCGTGGTGAAGTAGGCCTGCACGTGCATTCAAGCAAAAAACATACACACAAATACACACGCACACACACATCCATGTATGCAGACAGAAACACTTGGATAAAAACGTTGAATCAACACAACCATGCTTATGCCTGCAGCTCCTCATCGAATACTCGCCATTGCTGGTCGTCCTCAGGCTCTGAAACAAGCACGCTAGTACATCCCATAACTTTAGAGCATGTCACAATTTGAACCAACATGGTTGGTCGCAAAATGTTGTTCTCATGAACCCATCCAAATCCAGAAAGCTGCAACAGTTTAAGACCGCTGAGAGTAACAAAAGGTGAGCATGTTTTTTGAGGCGTTGACAGACCACAGCTTCCATTCCTGAACAAGTTCAACGGCAAATGACAACAATGTGAGACATGCCTATACATTTCAGATGTCACAGCAAAGGTAGCATATTAAATTCGAAGTCTCTTGCAAATGTTGCGCTAGCCTTCCACTCTGAATCTTCAACCCACTCATCGTTCTCCTCTGTCCAGTCCTCATTCATGTGCACTATCTTGAAAGCCGTAAGAATACTAAAAAAAATGCACTAACGCATATGCATGCAGTTTTGGACCCCGGCCGCAAATTCGCCCCAGCCGTCAACACCCCCACCGCCAAACATGGCCTGAACCAGCAACATGCACATCTAAAGAAAGATCGTGTGTAGTCGCGGCAATGCCATGATAGCGTTGACAAAACACAAAAAAATCATGCGCACCTCAAATTCAGGATCAGATGCGTCCAATCCCAGGAAATCAAGAACTTCCTCTGCAGCCTCCTTAGCACAAGTCAAACAAATTTTCAGGGGAAAAAGAGAGCACGTACTGTGAAGACAAGGCCTGCAGATCTCCAGCTTCATCAGCCAAAACCTCAAACCACGCACCAGTAAAAACACATGCAGATGCAGCGCATACTCTACCCAGCCTCAAACTCATATTCTTTTGCTTCATCATCATTTGCGACCTACCAGTTGCAGCTCAATTCATGTCTCCCCTGCTGAATGTACCAGGCATACCATATACAAACATATGCAAAAACAAAAACACATTTTCTATCAAGACATGTATTCCCATATCTGTATTCCACTATTCAGGTCTATCATGGTTTATCTACAACCCTCTTTCTTTCTCTCTTTTTTATCAACTGATATTGGCCTAACAGTTGGCACACCAAAAACATATGCACAAAGATGTTGACCAAGTCAGTTGCCTCCTGCGGATCATCTTCGTGGCTTTGATGGGCCTGAAACCAGAAAAACATGGAAAAGTGATAAGGAGCAGTATAGCCAAACAGTCTTGGAAGAAACATTGCACCCAGAACCCAAAAAGGAAACACTTCAATAGAGGACCAAGTCAACAAAAACAGAAATGGACACATAAGCCGCTGTCCGCCTTTGGATCGCCAAACTCATGCAGCCATGCATCCTGCGGCTGGAATAAATGAAATTTGACATACAGACTGTTGCGCAACACACTTGAAAACAATAATATATATATATATATAAATACGATAAACATAAATATACATATAATATAATATATATATATATTTCAAACCAAATTGTCAAGGAAGAAAAACGGCAAGCTATTCGGTTGAATAGGCACAGGCACACACACATATGCACACCTGATCCGGGCCATCCTGCATGCCACACACACTGCCCAAGCACCCTCAACAGAAACTTTGAATTTGAGAAAAAAACAAATCAGTCCTGCGAGTCTTCAGCTCCGTGAGATGGGTCCATGGCGTCGTCCAAACAGTCCTGCGACAAAGCCATCCTTAACACAAACCCTAACGAGGAATAGTCTCTTGAAATTAGACCTCATGCATAGTCTATTGAAATTATTCTCCATCAACTTGAAATAGAATGTAAGCTAGCAAGTGAGTCGAGCAGACCTCGTGCATAGCCTCTTCTGCAGCCCATGTGGCCTGAAATTGGAACATGAAATACAGAAACCGAAACACTCAGCGTCAGCAAGTGCAAGTAAAAGTCAAACGTCAAGCCTCATCCGCTTTGGTCTCCAAAGCCAAGGGCTCTTCCTGGAAGGGAATGTGTTTTGAACACTAATCACTAATCTCAGTCAATGACTGGGCAGAAAAGCCTATGAGACCAATGCACTAAAACATCAAGTCAACTCAAGAATACAACCTTGCCTGGACCCGAAGACTGGGGCTGTCATCTTCCCAGGTATCCTCCGATGCTTGCGCTCAGA
This sequence comes from Cladocopium goreaui, assembly GCA_947184155.2. Lineage (NCBI taxonomy): Eukaryota > Dinophyceae > Suessiales > Symbiodiniaceae > Cladocopium > Cladocopium goreaui. The sequence continues at coordinate 19,051 of CAMXCT020006581.1, read as the reverse complement.
CACACACACACACACGTTCTGGCACACACATGCACAAGCACGCAAAAATGGTGTCCTCCCAGCCACCTGGTCCGCATGCGCTGACCTACAAAATACAGATTATAAATTTTAAGACCCACATCCAACACATAAACGAAAATAGTCTCAAGAGAAATTCAAAATAAGATGTTTCGGTTCCAGAATGTTGCAATGTTGAAAAACCCAAAATACGGCCTCCAAAGGATCCAAAGGCATGTCAGTTTCCTGACGAGGCAGTGCTATTTAATGATTTCTTTTGGCCAGACAGAAAACCGCTTGCGCGATGTCAATCTGAGGTATATGTGTTGGGGCTCTGGCCCATGGCTGCGTCTCCAGCTGGTCCATGGTGCAATCCTGCGAGCATATATCGATATGAAGGAGATTGGGGATGGCAATGGGGGAAATTATGAATCTGTGAGTTGAAAGAAGATTGAATGACGTCCAACTTTAATTGATTCTCTGACTCTTTCGGTCCTCAGGTGCCAGCTCCTTCAGGGAAGCCGTATACGGGGTGGTTTGAGCCAGTTTTCTGAAACATATAAACCTTACACAGCTAATGATTTGAAAAATCCATATCACTTGATTTGTTCGTGAGATTTTGGAAGCCCCATGCCTTGATCCGCTTTGCTTGCCGGATCAAATTACCAAGCCGTTTGCTTTGCTGCTTCACGAAATGCCCAAATTTTTTCGAGGGATCCATTGGGATATTCGGGATGGCTCGCAGCAAGACACGGACGACTTCTTTCAACATGGGTTTGGTGAACACCCTGCCACGGTAGTAATGGACCCAGTCAAACAACTTTTTGGTGCCAGGTTTTTTCATTGTGCCCCTGGGAAACAGCAGACCAGTCATCTGAACTTGGTCCATATCCAATCGGTCTTCGATAAGTTGGGCCACCTCAAAAGCCGTACGATTTCGAACATGTTTTTGTAGGGCAGCCTTTCCTTGCCCCCATGGCTTTCGAGTGACATCAGTGCGCAAAACCCTCACCATTTTTGGTGGGCTTGGGTGCACCCCTAACTAAAGCAAAAATGCTTTGAACCCAAATCCCAACAAGTAACCCTACTTCCATCAAACTCACTAAGTTGCACACGCTCACTCCAGCAGGACCTGCCTGCACCTCGACGTTCATGCCCACCAGCGTGAGATTGGCCATTGGGGGCCACTGGCATCTACTGTAGAAAAAAGAATGTGAAAAAAACATCATATTTGCAGATATTTGCATGGGAACCTTGTGATGTCTTTTGGGGACAGCCATGAGCTCATAACAGAATGTAAAATTTCAATGTGAATAGGTGGATGCTGGCGGATGCGAACTTCCATTCCATCCAATCAGAGGCTAATTTGCTAAAGAAACTCTGTGTTGTCACAGGCAAATTTTGCCTCATGCCTGCCGCTGAGACAGACTACAGGATTCCTTGAAGTAAAGCCACCAGCACCATGGCAAGTGAAAAACAGTTTGGCATCCCCAAAAACTGTGTGGAAGAGTTTCTGGGATCCTTGCTAATCACCGATTAAAAGTGCCCAACACAAAACGTGTTTGGCTCATGTCCGATTGCACAGTTAAGATCTTCAGCCACCTCCAGCGAGACAGGTGACTTCGTGTAAACAGCGCATGCATGGGTCAGGGCAGGTGTTTTCAAACCTTCTGTGGCAAAACCGGGCCACAAAAAAATACAGCAGGTGGTACAACAAAGCCTGTGGTGGACACGCATGCTGAAGGAACATCGTTGGTATCATCACCAACATAGCCACAGTGAAAACAAAAAAACATATATATCATATATCATATATCCAAACCCATAGAACATGTACCTAATGACATGTATTATAATATATATATATATGTATATAAATATATGTATATATATATATGTATATATATATATTTGTATATATATATATGTGTATATATATGTATATATATTAGTATATCTGTTTATCAAAATACTGATGTACTTCTAAGTATTTATGTTGTGTGTTGCATGCATACATGAGAGTATGGATACAGTGTATGTATATACCTATATTTCCTTGACCATGCATGTTTTCCTTGGCAACCAGACGTTTTTCTCTGAGCGAGCTGCAATCTGTACAATATATTATGTGCAGTGCACAGAACTCAGTGCGTAGCATGGGAGGGTGGGAACACTAAAGTGCATGTTTTCCTTGGCAGACAGCCGTTTTTGTCTAAGCGGGCTGAGTCAGTGTACAGTACGCAGCACATAGCATAGGAGGGTGGGAACACTCAAGTGCATGTTTCCTTGGCAGCCAGCCGCTTTGTCTAAGCGGGCTGCAGCCTGTACAGTCGGTGTACACTACTCAGCACATAGCATAGGAGGGTGGGAACACTCAAGTGCATGTTTTCCTTGGCAGCCAGCCGCTGTTGCCTAATCGAGCTGAAATCTCTAGACTGTACAGAATGCATTGTACAGTTGCAAAGTGCACAGTACCTGCAGTGCGCACAGCGAATTCCATTACTGTGAGAACCTTGCGAATTGCTCGAATGATTTCAAACTGCAAGGATCGTGCCTTCTCAGCAGTTGACGACAAGGATCGTTCGCTTCTGGGAACCTTGCGAATTGATCGAGCGATTTCAAACTGCAAGGATCGTGCCTTCTCAGCGGTCGACGACAAGGATCGTTCGCTGGCCTAGCACTTCTGCGAACCTTGCAAATTGCTCGAATGATTTCAAACTGCAAGGATCGTGCCTTCTCGGCAGATGACGACAAGGATCGTTCGCTCTAGCACTTCTGCGAACCTTGCGAATTGCTCGAGTGAATTCAAACTGCAAGGATCGTGCCTTCTCAGCAGATGACGACAAGGATCGTTCCCCTCCTGCGAACCTTGCGAATTGCTCGAATGATTTCAAACTGCAAGGAGATGACGACAAGGATCGTTCGCTCTAGCACTTCTGCGAACCTTGCGAGTTGCTCGAACGAATTCAAACTGCAAGGATCGTGCCTTCTCAGCAGATGACAACAAGGATCGTTCGCTGGTCTAGCATTCCTGCGAACCTTGCGAATTGCTCGAATGATTGCAAGGATCGTGCCTTCTCAGCGGTCGACGACAAGGATCGTTTGCTGTATACTATAAACCTTGCGAATCGTTTGCTTTCATGATGGAGCGCCGTGCATGATCGAATGTCCAGACCACACAATCCACCTGCTCCATATATATTGCAACACTGAGAGAATTTTATTAATTATAGCCACTGTATAGTGCCTTCTCATATTTGACCTCAAAGGACCGTTCGCTGTGCAGCATATATGCATGCACTTCTGCGAACCTTGCGAATCGTCCAAATTAAAACTGCAAGGATCAGCGACGACAAGGATCGTTCGCTGTGCATGATCGAGTGAAATTCCTTATCTCCAGACCAAACAGTCCACCGAATTCCTTATATGCATCTCTCAGCACATATTGCGTGAAACTGAGAGAATTTTAATTGTATAGCTTGCCACTGTACAGCAAATATAGTGACTCCTTATGGTTTGACCTCAAAGGACCGTTCGCTGTACAGCACTTCTCCGAACCTTGCGAATTGCTCGAATGATTTCTTAACTGCAAGGATCGTGCCTTCTCAGCAGATGACGACAAGGATCGTTCGCTGGTCTAGCACTTCTGCGAACCTTGCGAATTGCTCGAATGATTTCAAACTGCAAGGATCGTGCCTTCTCAGCGGTCGACGATAAGGATCGATCTGCATGGCACTATTGGACAGCGTACCATTCTCATCGAGCAGTGGGCATGCAGTCATGCAAGAGATCTAGAGCATATATTGGTTGCTTCTCGCAGCTGGTGAAAGTCATCTCCATGCTCATTTATCTCATTTTCATTTGAATCCTTGAAAACTCAAATCAAGCTGCAAATGCATACCATATACGATCCTAGAGGAAGCGTGGACTATGATGCCGCAACTGATAAGTATCCCAATGCGGCTGCAACTACCATATGTTGCTGGTTGATGTGTAACCTGGTTGTCATGCTGCAATATGCAACATTTGACCAGCAGTATAATTCAAGTAATAAAACACACTGTTGCCATGACACTTTGCGAAAAATTGGCAATGGACATCGAAAAGAGCTTCTTGTTATGGTCACAGCATGCCAAAGTTTCACCAAATTCTTTGCAAGTATATGTTGGAAAATGCAACCCAAAAAAGATTGATCTATAAGGTCTTTAAATTTCACGATTTATAAGGTCAATTGACCTCTGCTGGTCAGCATCCATGAGACACATGAACAAAACTCAAAACATCAACTTCAAATGGTTGAAACAACAATTTGAATGTAAGCAATTCGATCTTCTCAACGTAGGAACCAGTTTCCAAGTTGCAGACATTCTTACAAAACCTTTTACCCGACCAGCCCTTTGGTTGCATGCCATTCACCTCATTGGCATTGGCCCGACAAAGGTGGAAGAAGCAGCAGCCCGCCACACCGCGGCGCCGAACTCCACTAAGGTGCCAAAACTAGCAACCGCTGCCGGGAATCAGGGGGGCTCCCAAAAGTCTTTTAAGCCCAGAATGTTGATCGAGTTTTGCTGCTCTGATGATTCGAAACTTAGTACCCCAAGAAAGTCCAATGAAGATTGCCACTGCATTAGAGTTACCGAAAAGGAAGACGGTACCACTACCAGCTGTCGGCAACGGCTAGCCTCCCAAATCAAAGATTTCAGAAATGACTTCAATGACGGCACCTTGATACTTTATGCATCATTGCCTTGTGTTGCGGGTAGTCCATGGGGGAACATCAATGGCCTTACTGTTGAGGGTCAAGAAAGAATCAAAGAGCAACAAAAACAGTTTACCAAGTTGTTCAAATCTTTTGTCAAGCTTGTGGATGAAGTTTATGATGAACGAACCTTGATAGCATTTGAACTGTCCAAGAATTGCAAATATTGGAGATGGCCGATGGTTAGAAAATTCCTTATAGAACAATCCATGACTACTCATCACTTTGATGGTTGCATGTTGGGTGTTCTTGGAAACAACGGTCAACCAATGAAGAAAAGTTGGACCATTGCGGGAAACTTCAAAGAACTTGCGGTGTTAGACTCATTCAAATGTGATGGCAAACATGAGCATGATCAAAGTAGGGGCAAAGCGCTTAAACTTGCTGAGAACGACACTTTCAAGTTGACTGACATGCTCCATGAGTGTTTCCGGGTAGGTGTGGTGGGCCAAACATCCAAAAGGATTTCACCCGCTGTCATTCGTGCCTGTCCTGCTAAAATGGCTGACTCGCGATATGCCACAGCACACCCGGCCAGCCGCGAGGCTGCGCTCGAAGCCACACGTGAGGCTAACAAGGAAGCATGGTTACTCCTTCACAATCGCATTTTGTTTGCATTGGCCATGCGCAATGGAGGTGAGACTCAGGTTTCTCAGGACCTTGTGGATGGATTGATGACCGAATGGACACCAGCATCGGCTCTGAGGTTCTACGGTCGGGAGGATCCGCTTGCAGAATACCTTAGTTTCTGCTTTTTGCCAAAGGAGTCCCACATTGAAAAGATCATGTTGCCAGAGATGCCCGTCAATGACGTAATTTGGATCTTAGTCTCTGACTCGTCATGTGCACTGATCACTGGACGTAGGAAGACACTTAAGAAATATGATCTGTCCGAACACTTTCGACAGAGAAAACCCAATTACGTGACGGAGTTAAAAAAATGAGATGCTCTGGGGCAAGACTCTTCAAAGATTGGTCAAGCGTGGGATTGAATTGGCCGCGGACGCCCGCGAGCGCTACCCTAATGCACGCATCAATCTGCATTTGTCCTGGTTCGGAAATGAATTGGTAGGTGAGGATGGGATTGCCCAAAATCCAAATTGGCCATACGACGGTCCCAACGGGCACTGGCCCACGATCCTTGATGATTGTGATCGCCATTTGACTTGGTTTGTGAACAAGGCCCGTGAGTTGGATTTGCAATCGGCCGGTCTCACCACCGCGCCCTGGTCTGCTGACTATGGCATTCATCCGATTTTTGACCAGTTTTTCGAAGCATTGGAGCCCAGGTTCAAAGGCCTGACCAGTGGCCTGCAAGGGCCGACCAACCTAGAGAGCCAAGAGTGTTGAATTGAAAGCCTTCGGGTTCATGTAACCATAACAGCTTTCAACGAGAGCTGTCATGAAAGGTTCGTTGGCATGGCTAGGCATGGTGCTGTGGATCTCTGCAGTTAACTTGTGAAATCACAGCAGTTTCTGAGCTGTCATGAAAGGTTCGTTGGCATGGCTAGGCACTGTGCTGTGGATCTCTGCAGTTAACTTGTGAAATCACAGCAGCTTCTGCTTTATTCTGTTCCAGGGTCGCTCATTTTTTTGGAAACAAAGTTTGGCATCCTGGGCATGCATGCTTGAGCCACTCCCCAAACAAGCTGGGGGCGGAAGTTTCCGGATATCTGTTTATATATATATATATAAATGAATAAATAAATAAATAAATTAATAAATAAATAAATGAATGAATGAATGAATGAATAGATAAATAAATAAATAAATAAACATATATATATATGGGGTAAACTGTTTTAACCTTATATATAGGGGGTGTGGTAGATTCAACAAAACAGTCACACCATTTTTCGGGAAAACCAAGTTGACATGTTTGTTGCTCACATTGCCTGTTCGTCGCTCAACAGCCCTAGGTTTGGCACCACATTCATGTTTTTTTTGGGATATTTCCCAAAGAGGTTTGGCAGCACATACATCCCAAACAGGTTTGGCACCACAGGATTGGTACCACTTTTTTGAAGACAACAAACTCACCAACAGATTCAAAACCACAACTTGGAACTCCCAAAACCCATCACCACATGTTTTTCCATCTCCGCGGTCGGTGTCAACTGCGTTGCCGAGCTCAAAGCCCGGTATCTCAGTGAAAGAATTCCAGCAGGGCTCGGTACCTTCTAAGTGTCACTACATCCATTGTGCTTGGGTGGGTTCGGCTAGCGATATGGCCAATTTCCTTCATCAAGTCCTCATCTTGGTAGCAATGCTCGAACCTGAGCTATAGGTAGCCATGGAACTCCAAAAACCCTTGTGAGGATGCCAAAAAAAACAAGTACATACGTGCTTAAAACATTTTAAAACAAGTATAACAAGACTTTACAAAACTCAGGCACCGTGGGTTGCGGTTGGTTTCCTCCATGTATAGCGTAAGCTCGTAAAGGCAATGGAATTTGGGAATGAGTTTGAAGAATCGGTGGTCATCAATCCGGGATCTATCATCCCCAGCCAGTTTTTGATAGAACAGCAATCCAGCCCGGGCATACTTCACAGTCTCACGTGTTTTGTTGGGTTCAAAGAATGGCCCATTGATGTCCATCAGGAACTGGAATTTTGCAAATCCATATATGCAATGGAACCTCATTTCTGCACCAGCTACACGCCCAACAGCTTCTTTCAAGAAATCGTTGCACCAGTAAAGCATAGTCTTTACAACAGCTGCTTTGAAAATTGAACCCAGTTCAGGGTAAGCGGGCCATGACTCCTTCCCAAATCGGGCTCCATTGAACCTGTGTGAACACGCTGTTGCATGTTTCCCCTTTCTCCGGCACCATTGTTTGTAATGTGGGTATACTTCTTTTGACAAGACCCTGTCGAGATCCTTCAAGGTAATGGCGGGATAGTAGCTCTCAATGTGACTGCAAATCAGGCCTGCTATCACACAACAAAGAATTCCTTGATGGAAGACATGAAGTAGGTCCTGGGGCTACCATGTGAGTGCATGCCCCGACCCGGAAATTGAGGTGGCAATGGCAACCATGGCTGCAACCCTGGTGATTTTGTTTTTTTTTCAGGCACATCCGGTGGGAATGCTGGGGAAACTGAACCAAACCATCAAACAAACCAACCATTCAGAAATGAAAATAAGAATGTGGAAACAACATGTCTGAATCAAATGCGAGTTTCTTCCAAGTTTCGATCTTTGGTCCACCCCTTCACATGTTGCCAGCTGCTTTGATCATGCTGTGGATTCAGTAAAAGGAATTGGTCATGGGAAAACCGTACAGATTGAGAAGCTGCATCTGGCCGGAAATCAGCAAAGGTGAAGTCTTTCGAATAGGATGCCATGCAATGTTCACAGATATATTTTGAACGATAATACCGGGTCAATTTATGCACAATCACGCGAGCTTCCCAGTCACCCTTGAATCCCGTGAAGGCCATCGACCACCCAGATGCAAAAGTTTGTCCAGCTCTTCGAAAAGCCTGGGACCCTGGATCGAATTGATTCCCTTCATGGTCCAGGGAAGGGAAACAACCACTCATTAGTGTATCGCATATGTAGCCAGCCAATTTTCCAATTGCATCATGCGTTTTTCCCTTGACTACCATGTTATCCCTCACCAATATGAAGACCAACTTTGTTGCCATGGATGGCCCTTTCCGACAGGCAGAGCTGATTGAATACACCCAAGCTTTCTGATTCTTGTAGACTTTCACCCCATCAGTATGAAAGTAAAGTGGAACACAAGACCCATAGCGCTCTGGCGGGAGATCCAACCTCCGAAAGAAGTCCAATCCTTCACAGTGGCTCCAATACTCGATGGTTCTTGTACTGGCTGAATTGGGATCATCCGAGATCCATTGCAAAAACTTTCCAGTCTCATCAAGATGGGCAAAGAAATCCCATGGCCAAATGATTGCTGTATCCGACACTGATTCAATTTCGTCCCCAGACTCATTAGTGACCAGCAGGGGAACACCAACGGTGTCTGGGTGGATAGTGCACACTTCTTTGCACCACCTGGGGTGTTGATGGTATCATCCATATTACATATAATAAAACCAAGATTAAAACCATATTTCTGGGTTCAACATTGAGGGCATATACAAAATATACAGTCGCACCCCTTCCCCATTTAATAAAATGGGGCAATCAAAACTCCAACGGGCCTTGCAAAGGACCGCTCAGGGTGTCCACCTTGAAGCCACCGATTCATTTCCCTTGCCAAGGGACATTTAACCCCATCAGCCACAAGTTCTCTGGCATCTCTGCAACCATCAGCTGCTGATGTAGCCTAGGATGAAGTGTGGCAAAGGTTTAGTCCAAGGATTGATTTGTTACTTATCACCCCCATGTTGCATTTGTTTTTTTTCATAGAAAGACTTATCCCTTATTTTTTCCATTTCATGTTTGACATCGTTTTGGGCCAAGCGGCCCCATCACAAATCTTTCGAAGTATCCTCTTTGAAGAAGCCGATGCTAATTGCAGCAAGCCTCACAATCAAGATCGGATCCCCCAACCGGATATACATAAGTATTTGCATGAAGAGATTTCTATTGATAAATGCATGTGTATTTTCCATATACGTTTACATGTATGTATATATATATATACATATATGTCACATATATATAGGTGACATATATATGTATATATATATATGTGTATATAAATATATCATAAATGATTATATTGATATGAACAGATATGAAGGGTCAATGGGATTTGTTTTTCGATTTTCTTGGTTGGGTGGAATGCCCTGAGCTTGAATTCCGAGGCACTCTTGAACTCGTCCTTGTGAGGGCGCCGATGTTGAGGAGATCGGGATCTGGACCTGCGTGGGAGTCTAACACATGTGCTACATGTTCGATGGGTTGAAGCCACCACTTGCCATATGGAAAGGGGATGTCCAATGAAACCATTTGTCATTTGAGATATATGCACGTACCCAAAATCTTGAGGGTGAGTTCTGCCACTCTATTTCCATCGCATTGAATCGCTCCGATCCTTTCAGATGTATGGGATTAGGCTGCGTGTTTTGCAACTTGAAGTACCCCAGAGAAACCACAGTAGACCCAGCCCTCCCTGTGAACAGAATTGGAGTTTCTTTGAATTGAATCTACAACTTCAAAATGTTTTCTTAATGTTTTCATCCCTCGCAAATTGGGAAGGTTTAAGAGCCACTGTCAAACCCTAAAAGCCATGTTCGGAATCGAACAAACATCAAAATGTAAATTGCGTGAAACAAGCCTATGCAGCGGTGGCTTCACCATTGGTGATTGCCAAAGGCTTCTCTCCCTCACCCGGCTTAGCCCTGCTCTTTGGCCGGGGTTTGTCAACAGCACGGATCAAAGCCTTAGCCAAATCAACTCGTTCCTTTGCCATGTTCGTGATCTCAGTGACCTGCAGGGCAATCACCAAGACTGAGTGTGAAAAAGGATGTTTGCCTTGACTATAGGAAAACCAGTAAGTGTTTGTCACAGGTTTGTACCCCAGAAAAAATAAAAACTGTTGCCTCTGCCAGGATGGCAACGTAATGCTTATTTTTGTCCTTCTTGTTGCGGATCTTCTGCTGCAATTGCTCTGCGCACGTTTGCAACTTCACCGCACAAGCTTTCAACTGCTGGATAAGGTCATTGGACATCGAAATGGGGCGAAGCTTAAAAGCGAAGTCCCTTAGATAGAAAGATGTTGATGGCATCCATAAACATCAGCGAAGAGGAATTTGACTATAATAGATTATTAGATAGGTTGTTGACTAATAATAATCTATCTAAGAGGATTCATCCAAAAACATAATCTACAATCCATATCGAGCCATTTGACTATACTATAGTGCAGTCTGGTGTCCGGCAGCTATTCGCATCCTTCAGGACCTTTTCCTGCAGCTTCACCGCCTTTTCCAAAGGAGTCTCCGGCGTAACCTGTACCATGGCATGGGGTGGACTCATGAGTTGACTGGGTATAATGAAACATTCGAAATCTAGACTCATGAAATCTAAATCCATGGATAGACTAAGTATGTGCCTCCTTGGCTTCTTGTTTTGCACTTGCCTTCGGTTTCCTCTGACCTTTGCCCTTCTTGGTTTTGGTGGCAGAAGCATCACCCTTCAGGCCAACAGAACCCAACATCTTTGCAACCCCCTCTGCGCCCAGCTTGTCGCCAAGAGCCAAGTGTTGCTTCCCATCCAAGCACCCGCCGGCCTAAGTAGATGGGGAATGATCCGGAAAGATGAGACCAGCATGAGGGATGGTTGGATGATACTAAGTAGATGGGGAATGATCCGGAAAGATGAGACCAGCATGAGGGATGGTTGGATGATACTAGTTACTAGTGACACTTTTGGTTACTCTTGGTGGACGACCAATCTAAACAAACAACCAATTAAACTGTGGGTAATAGGTACTATGGTGAAGTATACTGTCCCAATTTAGCTGAGTAACATCCACGAAAGCCTTCACGCCATCAGGATCCAAGGTTCCAGTCATTTCCAATGCTGTAATACGTTTGTATTCCTTGATGTCCTCGATGTTGAATTCGATGAAGACGAAGTAGAGGAACTCGTCTTCGCCTGGGAATTCCGGGTCCTCCATTGTCCTTGGCAGGAGCAAGGAAGCTACAGAAGTTTGGTGGTGGATTCTATGCAGGCAGGACCAAACATGGCACCGGGACCAGATGGGTTGATGCTTCAAATTCTTTCCCGGGGCCAACATATCTTGAACCGAGATTCAACCCCAACGACTTCTTGCGAGCCATGATTTTCTCAGCTTTCTTGGCGCCATGGTGCTTTATGAGCCATTGGTCATTTCTAAACCCATATTTCACTGAACTCCTTTGGCTTTCCTCCAAACGACTTTGGAAGATAGCCTCAACTTCAGCAAAGTCCTCTCCGTTGTCCATGTAGTCGTTGAACAGTCGCAGCCTGGTGTCCTGTGACAAGTAGATTGGGATTGGAAAGTAAAGAATACGGTTTCAAGGTGGTGGTAGGCATATGTAGGCATATGTAGGCAGTGTCAATGGCTAATATTTATATATATTATATATATATATATTATATATATATTGATGTACCTTCCATATAGTCCCTATAGTATAAAAGTTTTCTTTTGTAATATTGGTTGCCCAGATTTACACCCAAAAGGTTTTGATGACCAGTGAGTATGAATGATCAAGGCAGTCCTGGTCTTTGCATGCTGCTGCAATCTTTGCAGGACATCGCTTCTTGTTTTTCACCCACCTGCCAAAGGTCTGCCACTCCTTCCTGTGGGTCGAGGAGTTCTTTTTCCCATCCTTTTCATCATCATCATCACGGTCACGCTTCTTTGTTTTGACCAAGTCTTTCTCAACCTCCTTCAACTTTGGCTCAGTCTCTTTGTCATTGGTCTTGGCCTTGTTGCCTTTCTTGTCTTTCATCTTCTTATCTTTCTTCTTCTTTCTGCTCTCTGCCTTCAAGGCCTTCCTCTTGGACTTGTCCTTTTTCTTCTTCGTCTGTTCTGACTCTGACTCTGACTGGCTGCCTTCAGATTCCTCTTCCTCATCCTCGCTAGACTCTTCCACTTCTTGATCCTTGTCTTTTGTCTTCTGGCTTGTCTTCTTGGCCTTCTGTGCCTCCTCCTTTTCCTTGGCATTCTGTGCCTCCTTCTCCTTCTGTTCCTTGGCCTTCTGTGCCTCCTTCTCTTCCTTGGCCTTCTTTGCCTCCTTATCCTTCTGTTCCTTCTCTTCCTTGGCCTTCTGTGCCTCCTTCTCCTTCTGTTCCTTCTCTTCCTTGGCCCTTTGTGCCGCCTTCTCCTTCTGTTCCTTCTGTTCCTTCTCTTCCTTGGCCTTCTGTGCCGCCTTCTCCTTCTGTTCCTCCTCTTCCTTGGCCTTCTGTGCCGCCTTCTCCTTCTCTTTCTCCTCTTCCTTGGCCTTCTGTCCCTCCTTCTCCTTCTCTTCCTTGGTCTTCGCTGGCGCCTTGTGCTTCTTTAGAATCCCAACAGGCTTCTGGGAATCTTCTTTTTCAGAAGCAGATTCCTCGTCTTCACTATCGGTATCGATTTCATCATCTTCACTCTCATCATCATCTTCTGCCTCAGTTGATGATTCATCTTCGCTTTTCTCCTCTGCATCACTGGTGCTCTCACCAGACTCGATCTCTTCACCATCGATGCCTTGACTTTCGTCTTCTGTCTCTGTTGAAGACCCGTTGCTGCCCGTGTCTTCACTGCTTTCCTCACTGTCTGAATCAGCTTTCTTCTCGGCATCCTTGCATTCTTTCTCGTTCTTATCAGTCGTCTCTTCTTTCTTTGCATCATCTGTCTTGGCTTTCTTTTTCCTGTCAGTATCCTTGGTCTTCTCTCCATCTGACTTACCTTTGGCTTCGGCTGTTTTGTCTGTCTTGCCATCGGTACTCTTGGGTTTCTTCTCATCTGTCCTTCTATTGTCCTTTGTCTTGTTTTTCTTGCGTTCATCCTGACCTTCCTTTCGCTTCTTCTCTTTCACTTTGGTTTCCTGTTCCGAAGTGTGCATTCTGGATTCCCACCATAGCTGCATTTGTGGGATGGAAGCTGTGTCTGTTTTACGGTTGCTTCTAAGCTGCTCTCTAGTTAGCCCTGGTACTTTGTGGAACTGCCCTGGCTTTTCAAATCTGGACCACCACCTTTTCCTTGCCTCCATCTCTTCCACGTCCGATGAGCTGGCTTCCCTTTCCTTGTTGATCTTTGTCTTCTTTCCATCCTGCAGGCTTTGATGAACACAAATATGAGGATATGTTTTGAAATGTGTGGGATGGGACTAAAAATAAGCCATACACAAATATGAGGATATGTTTTGAAATGTGTGGGATGGGACTAAAAATAAGCCATACACAAATATGAGGATATGTTTTGAAATGTGTGGGATGGGACTAAAAAAAGCCCTACACAAATATGATAGGCGTTGGGTCCTTCTTCAAGCTTGCAAGGATTTGATCTGCTTCCTCGATCTTCATGTCTTTGTTGGTCTTGTTTTCAGGGTCGATCTCATGGACAGTGTCCGGTCCAAAGGAAATCCTCCTCCTGCATGATTCCTTTGGAGCACTAGACTGGCTAGAGCTCGGTGTTGTCTTGGTTTTGGGTGGTGGGGTCACCAAACCTACATGTTCTTTCTTGGCTGCCTTGGCTGCCTTCTTCAACGATTTAGGATCTGGACTCCGGCCCCGGGGGGCTGACTTCCCACGGACTCGATGTGTGGGCACCGTCGAATTGGCCATGGTTAAACCAACCTATATAGACTTGACCGCAGATGGCTGGGGTTTAGAAATACATTCATGAAATAATCTTGATATATGTTATGATCTCTTGACTTAAAATGCTTCACTCTCAAGACAGCAGAGACATATCTTTTACATGGTCGCTCGTCATATATATAGGGATCAATTTCTCCAAAATGGAATCGCTCTGAATTTCTATTATAGGCTTGAAAAATGCAGCTCCGGGAATGAATCCTTCAGAGACCTCTAAGCATATAACCGAGAAACCAAGAATCCGAGAAAACGAGAATCCGAGAAACCGAGAATCCGAGAAAACGAGAATCCGAGAAACCGAGAAACCGAGAAACCGAGAATCCGAGAAACCGAGAAACCGAGAAACCGAGAACAACATAGAATAACATAGAACAACACCCCGAGAAACCGAGAAACCGAGAAACCGGGAAACCAAGAATCCGAGAATGCGAGAACATTCTTGGGCAATTTCGGGGAAAATGTGTGTGATTTTCCAAAATTCCGAGCTGCTCCAAAATCCAAGAAATTTCCCGGCTATTCTTGGGTGATTCTCGGCTTTTTCCCGGATTCTCGGATTTTGATTGTTTCATCAAAAATTGCAATTTCTCCACAAAGTTTGTTTTTTTTTGGATCAAAATCAAAAAGTTAGCTCCTATAGATCCAAGCCTGAGGGAAATCCCAATATATTTTGCTTCTGGGTCATGGTTTCCATTCCCGGGCTGCACAAGCCCCCGAATTAGTGGCAGCATTGCTATAGATCCATCTAGGATCGCAGGGCTTCCAAGACTTGCGGCAGGTCAGCTGAAGAAGCCCATGAAAGATCCTGCACCGGAATTCCCAGACTCCACAGACTGGTGATGATTGATGGGATAATAAGGGGTTGTGCTGATATATCCCCAAAACTCAATCACTGGGATTAGAGCTGGACAACTGGTGGGTATTCTGGGGATCTGAAACCTCAATCACTGGGTATTCTGGGGATCTGCTTTGGATTGATTTGGAATATAAACCAATATGCCATATATATATATATATATATGGTCCTTTCTGTATGATATGTTTTACATATATGTAAAACATATTATATAGATATAAGGACCATATATATATGGCATATTGGTTATATATATATATATATATATATATTTACAAAAGGACCATATATATATATATGGCATATTGGATATATATATATGCTAAATATACATGTATCTATAAATATACTAACATATGCACTGCACATGTATATTTACATTTATATACATATAATATATGTACACATATAATGATACATATATGCCATACACAATATATATATATATATGTGTGTGTGTAAATGGCCCATGATAGCCCCATGAAATGCACAGTCCTTCATACGCCGGATTGGCTTTTCCATCTTTTGGAGTTTTTTCCTGGGCCGGATACTGACCACAATGTCTTATGCTAATGCTGATATGTTAAGTAAGGGTATACAGTGTGACCTGCATGCCTGATGCGAAGCCGAATTATGTCATAACTGGCATACGGTTGAGAAACCATTGATTGCCTGTCAATGGCTGTTGGGAGCTGATGTTGGGAAGCCAACTTGAACCGAGCATCAGTTGGGTTTTCACAGAATCCTGAACCTCTTTCGCATGAGCCTGAAAGGCCTGTGCCACAGCATGTCCGAAGAGCTTCGGGTAGTATTGGCTGTTCTTCAGGTCACTGCCCCCGCAAACACGCAGAATTCCTGACCCATCGATATACCTGGGTTGAGTTGGGTTGGGTTGGGTTGGGTTGGGTTGGGTTGGTGGGATGACTCTATATGGTACTGATAGGTGTGGTGCACATATACATACATACATCACATAATGCATAAAATAACATAACATAACATAAAATAACATAACATTGCATTGCATTGCATTACATTACATTTCATTTCATTTCATTACTTACATACATACATACATACATACATACATATATACATACATATATATATAGTACATACTCACCGGTTATATATATATACATATATATATATCTATCTATCAGACTATTTATGGGAGACCCATAGCACTAAACACCTATTCGGTTCCCAGGTGCTTCCGGCTCATCTCCGATGTCCATTCCACATTGCTCGGCAGTGGCAAGTAGAGGGATTGAATCCATTGATAGTTGGAGTACAGCAACGTCGGCTTTGGACCTGAATGCATGGGCCATGGCAATCCTCAAGGATATTCCAGGGTCCCGAAAACATCCTGTGTTGAAACCAATGGTTTTCCCTTAATTTTCCAGCATGGTGGGGCCCATAATTCCTGACCAGGCACTGCCTCCTCCGAAGGATCCAAGCCATACAAATACCTAGGATCGATTCCAGATGGCACATGACCTCCTTAACTTTTGGGGCTGAATTCTTCATCTAATCATATCAACTTGTTTAGGGCATGGCACGCGGTAGATTTTGAATCGCCGACACAGCAGTTGAAAATATGGGTGCCACTCCAAAAGTGAACTCCCAGGCTGCTCCAATATAAATGGTGTATTGGTGATGCAACACATGAGGAGACAAATGCAGCATCTGCACACCATGCAATTCCTGAGCGGGCACGGTTGACCACGGTTGATGGTAGCAATGGATGTAAGGCTGAAGAATCTGGATGGGTTAGGTTTCTTATTTGGCCCCCATTCTTTGGTGTTCCCATAAACCCAACGATTGTCACTTAATTTGCTGATATCCCCGTGGCTCAATCTTTGGCATCATATTTTCACATCTCACTGCCACAGGCGTTCAAACTGTTGTGATAACACACGCAGTGTGGCTAAGAAAGGAGGCGCCCCATCGCTTCCCCTAGACTACGCTGCATCTCAGAATTTTGGAAGGTCAGCATCAAACCACCACAAATTCTGTGATTCTGTGAAAGCATGATAGTGGAATTTGGAATGCACTGGCTCATTTCATTGCCACCCTTCCAGCGATCCTACTAGTGTATGTAGCCATGCCTGCAACACTCTGATGTCATATGGCAGGCTTTCAGCCACCACGATTGAAAATTACTTAATCAACTTCCTCTGGGTCAGCCATGCCCATGTTCTTTCGCACCTGATCCCAGGTATCCTTGATGTTCTTGGCGAACGTCATCCTAAGACAGGCCGTGCATCACGGGCTGTTGATATTATGTTTGAATGCTAGCTTTGGGTATAGTGAGTTGGGGTTCCCTTCTACTGGTCTTCCCGGAAAGAAAATTGTGGAGCTTGAGGTTATAACATATTGTTCAATCTGACCCAAGTGTCGACTTTCCCTTCTCACCCGAAAGCTTGTTGCCCTGAACATCTGACTTGGGTTTCAGCGCCTGCTGCCTGAGAAGCACTTCCACTCTGGCTTCGCCCACTCTCCTTAGCTGAATGGTTTTGAGGTATGAGTCCCCAGCCTACCAGCCTATAGTGACCATAAGACATACCATGATTTCAACTAACCCCGAATCATAAAGTATTCTTGGGTTGGAAGATAAGGGTCGCCGTGTAGCTGTGTTCACCATGCTTCGTAGACGTTGGCCACAGAACATGTGGGAGACTTTTGATCACATCCTGGTACTTTTGATCAAACGATTGCAGCACCTGTTCTCTATCCACAGAACCAGCTCTAGCTTCTGTAGAAGTATCATGACCCCCCTTAGCTCGCTTGGTACGGGATTTGGACTTGGACTTGGACTTGGACTTACGCTTCTTGGACTTGGAGCCATGAGCTGGCTCCACATCCACAGGTTCTGGTTTGATCTCATTCAAGGCATCCTTGAAAGCTTCAGGATTCCATTTAGTGGACATTTCTGTTGAATAAAGGTTTTGAAAGGGACGAATGGTTCACACTAACATCCCACCATATGTCCTGCGAAGTCCAGACCACAATTTCTGAACCTTCCCCACCGTGTTCTTCATTTTGGTCTGTGTATCCTTTGGAGCGCACAAATGGATCATCAGTGTTCCCTGTTTGATTTTTTGAATGTGCCCTGACCCATGATTTTTTGAATGTGCCCTGACATGGGACAGCACATAAGGCAGCCAAGCAGCTGTGTGCTCATCAGCTCGGATAGCAAGGCCCTGCATGGAGCTTGGGATGGTTTGCATATTGTAATTGGGAAACATCAATAATCAAACTTTAATAAATTTCTGATTTGGGTTGGATACTTATAATATATGCATGGCTTGTTGCCTGGAAATGGTCGTTGAATGATTCCATCACAATCATCAGCTCCGGTTTCGATGGGTGGCGGGATCGAAATGTATGCAGCTTCAAGATTGAGTAGATGCACCAGTAGTTCTTCAACCTTAGATGGACATCTTAACCCAGCTGGAATTGGTAGAGTTATGTGGGGGTCCTATCAAACAAACACTGTTTCAAATTCTTTCAAAATCCCTGACTCCCGACATCCTGAAATTAGTGCGGATAGGAAACAAGTCTCTTTCCTTGGTTTTGCATTTGAAATCACCTATGAGCAGATCACACTCGGGTTGAACCGATAATGGAGTCACAGCCCGTTCCTGGAGCTTCTGTGGGATGCTGGCAGCCATTTGAATGCCCAACTTCTGTAAGGCAACAACATACTCCGCCTCCCCCATCTCTGGCCCAACGTGCATCCACTCGCTGGAATCGGCCACAGGAGATGCTGGTGAGGACGCTAGAGCTGGTGGGCTGTCCGACATGGTTGGCACCAACAAGTTTTTAACTTGAACCAAATGGTTTCTGAGGGATGTGGCAGAGCTTAAATCTTCCAGGCTTTTCATTTTGGGTAAGACTGATCCAATGCTATCCAAACAGGTTCAAACCAACACCGTATTTGGATTGAAAGAACCTCCAACACCCATGCCCTTTCAGCCGTAAGTATATTACCAAGACTCGCAGATGCCACTGAAGGCACTTTGGGATTGCCAAGTGGACATAGCCGTGAACGTTTGCTTGTTCCCCTATAGGCAACAACAAAAAGACTCCCGGCATAAAGAGGTTTTGGATGACCACTTTGATTGACTTGTGAACAGTTTTGTTGAGTTCGACATTGGGGCCATGAGTCTGG
>CAMXCT020006580.1:386317-390869 GCA_947184155.2 Cladocopium goreaui | reverse complement strand
CACACACGCCTCGCTGCCGCGAGGCTTTTTTCAATTCATCCACCTTGAGAGCTCTTATCCGTTCCCTGAAGCGGAAATGGCTTCAAAATACAGGGAAGAAACATCGAATGAATTAATCCTAAAACTCACAGGCTGTCATCAGGTAATGCTTCCATGCGTCGTGCTTGGATAGACAAAGTCCTTGTGGATTCCGCCAAGTGGCTAGCAAGATGAGCCAAGTCTGCTGCCGAGAAGATCTGAACTGGGTGTCGGGAAAGATCTCCTTCAGGATCCTCCAGACGTTCGAGTATGGCCATGTTGGCCTCCCTGTCAATGTTGAGGATGTTCCAGAAGAACGTTGCTAGTTGGTGAATCTGGACAGGAGGTGGATTGATATCAGCATTGGCAATGAGAGAATCGGTGTCCTCCATGACGGATTCATGTGCCGATGGAGGGCTTTCTGGACCGTCAGCTTGATGGGGATGCCAGTTGCCATATGGTGAGGTCTCGGGGATCTGAAAGTAGCGTCGCCAGTAGTTGGCGAGCTGGGAGGATTGATCCCATGAATCAATCCAGCCATTCTGTCCGGCCCGAACATGGCCGATGATGCCGTTGAAAAAATATTCAGGCTGCCTATTGTGGTGGCGGCCACGTCGATCCACTTCCGTCACCATAAGTCGTCGAAGTGCCGGTTGATCGTCATCTTCTGAAGGTGATTGGACTTCCACAAAGTAGTATGCATGGAGCTGACGTCGGACTTCTTCCATCTCTTGCTGGAGTGGATATGATTCTACTGTAGGAGTAGGTAGAATTGGAGCTTGATGATCGGCAGGAGATGGTATGGGTGTGGCAAGATTTTCCGAAGAGTACCCATAGTTGGTTGTGTACTCGCCTGATGCATTAGGTGAGAGGGAACTTCCAGCTTGGGGAGCATTGTCGCCACGGGGCGGCTGCAATAGATCCGAAGGAGCAGCAGTGCTACTGGATTGGCCATGACTGCGGGATCTCCATGAACCACGACGTGGCTTGCTCATGGATGAAGAATGAGGATCATCGACTGGAGAATTTGCAAATGGGATTGAAGCACTTTGTGCTTAAGTTTCCGACGCAAGAGCGGGGCTAGTCAATTGGTAAGGCTGATGCCTGCTGTCATAGCCCGGAGGAGGTTCAACGCATCATAGTTTTTGCCCATGAGATTGACTGGGATTCCCATCATGACTGCCACGCGTTCCACAGTCTCGAGGGCGTCAGCTGGTTGCTTGGCCCACCATTCCTCCGTCTTGGCGATATTGTCGGTGAGCACTTTGCGTTTTGCTTCGGAAAGAGCAAGTTCTTTCAACCACTTGTTGAAGGCTCTGACTGCAAGGGTGGGTGGCATGTTCTGAGTGAGCCACGGATTGACACTGGTGGTGCCGACAAGAAGGGATGAAGGATCAAAGCCCGGAGGTGCAGGAGGAGCTGGTTGTTGAGAGCTTCGAAGAAGAGCAGCTTGGATAGGTGTAGCAGCAGGGCTGGAAGCTGGAGGGCCAGGAGTGCCCGGAGATGAAGATTCGCCCGGGTTTTCCCCGAGTTGTTGTCGCAATTGGGCGAGTTGACTCCGAAGTTGAGTCAGTTCCTGTTGAGTGTCAGGGTCTGCCATTCGGGTAGGAACCCAAGTATGGATCAGGTCTGCGATCTGTTGAGCAGCATACTTGGTGTTGTTGGTCTTGTCCAGCAACTTTCCATCCTGTCTGGCTTTGCAAGATGATACCTTGTCAAGATCCACCCCTTTGTTCCGTAATTGGGTCAATAGCTCCGTCATGAATACCACCGCTGCGATGTCCCCCGTAGGAATCAGGTACACTTCACGCCCATGAGCCAGCTTCCGAAGCCAGAAGTTGTTGGCCTGCTGATATAGTAAGGCCGCTACTGGAAGCTTCAGTGGATCGCATCCCTCGATGTCAAGCTTTTGTGTAAAAGCTGAAGGTCGAATACTTCGAGGGAAGGTCAAGCCGTTGATCTTCTGATTGTCGTAGTGGTCTTGATCGTCTTGCCAGTGAGGGTTGAGATCGAAGCCATATGTACGACTTTCATCAATGGTAGTCTGTCCTCCTGGTGACTTGGAGAATGGAGTGCCAGAGTGGCGAGGTTGTGACGACGGGATTGATGGAGTACTGGGCGAAGCCAGTTGAGTCGGGGCACATGGAATCGTAGGTGAACATGGCGGAGTGGCTGAGGTGGATTGACGTGGATATGCAAGTGTTGGTGGTGGTGAAGGAGGTGCAGGTGGAAATCTTGGATTGGCAGGTGGAAGTCTTGGATTCGGCCATGTATGCATCGAAGCTGATGGATCTGTTGGTGGAGTCATCATATAAGGTCCCGACTGGCGCATATTGAGCTGAGGTTGGAACTGAGGTCTGGACTGAGGTCGCAGCATCTGTTGAGAGTGCCAAATCGCTGATTGCATAGGACCACACCATCGAGGAAAGAACGGAAGAGCTTGCCGTACAGGAGGGCGAGGAAGCTCAGGTTCAGCTCTATTTCGACCAGGCGCTGGTGAGCGGGATCGATCAGACTCTGCCATGGTGGTGTGGGCAGTTCAAAATTACTGATGGGTCAAAAAAGGCTGCGGTGGTTACAACGATTGACAGGATGAAATGAAATGGAACATCACATTTAAGGTACAAGGCCCTGTCAAGCAATGTTGGGATGCGCATCAAAGTCACTAAACAAACTCAGCAAGCTCCTAATGACCAGAAAAGTTCATGAGAGTGAAAAGTAATCAGACGGGCAAGTCAGCAGTCGCATTTTGCCAATGCGTTTGTCCAGGAAATCCCTAGAAAAGAAGTCATGATCCTGTTTAGGACAAGAAAACTAATGATACACGATCAGAGAATGCTGTCTTAAATGCTCAACGTTTACGTTTGGCTGCATGCCGTTCCTCGTTGGCGCGATAGTTGACATTGTCCTCAGAATCTGTGTCCTTAAGTTCAATAGGGCGCCGTGCCAGTTGGTCATCATCCTTGAGGTCTGACCATTTGATCGCGATGAACTTCAGCCCCACGTGGTAGCTATGAGCAATCGTGTACTTCTCCGGAGTGGTGACGATTCCCTTTTTAGCTACATTGAGCTGACATTTCTCGTTCCCTCCACCGCGCAGTGCAAGATGTTCCACTGAGCCTCTATAGATCGCCCCAATGGTGATTTCTTGCTGGCCTTTGCCTTTCTTCTCCATGGAATCAAGTAGTTCCTGTTCTGCCCATGATGGGAAGTTCTTGTCAGCATTGGCAATCTGTCGGCCTATGTAGAATGCTCCAAAGGTGGGCATTTGGCATCTCTGTGGATTTTTGTGGTAAGCCCAGTTTGCTGGTCGGATCTTGCCCTCCATAAGGATCAGCTGTGCGGTACTGAGGGTCGTACCATGGCCAAGTGCCCATGTGACTAGGGTTTGGCCGCCAAAAGGTGGAGGCATTTGAAATCGGCTCATTTCTGGCAGCGGCATGACTAAGGCTAGCATGCCTGTTTGTGGAAGTTCTCGAACATAGCATGCGGACAAATCAAAATCCGTCAGGATGCCTGTACTTGACAATAAATGTATGGCCTTTCTGCCAATGTCTGTAGGGATTCTCACATCCACGTTGGTCAACTCGTCCATTGCTTCGTCAAACTGCTCTTGGACAATATTCATGGATGGTTGAGGAAGCTCCTTTGCGTCAAGTTCATTTGCCGCTCTCATCCGACCAGGATGGGTGAGAGCATGTTTGACTTGGCGAGCCCATTCCTCTCTGGAACCTTCTTGAAGGTTGATGGCCATATGGCCAGGTGGAAGAGTAGAAGCTCGGGATTGAGCTGAACCAGAGCGATTGGGATGATTGCCCTGGCTATGGGAATGCTTTTCCAGCGAGTATGCCGTCAGAGGCTTTGAAGGATACTTGGAAGGCTGTTCATCATAAGATTGATGTTTGTATTGTAATCGATCCATCCAGAGGGATGAGTGTAATATTGAGACTTGGACTGGTCCGTCCAAGACTGCCAAGGCTTCCACTTTTTGGTGGAGCCGTAGTCATGGTAGGTGGAATAGTCTTGGTAGTCCGACTTGTCGGAAATGGGAGGTTGTTCATAGTGATGGTCATGCCAGGATGAAGGTTGCTGTGTAGTGGATGGATAAGTATACTCATCACGGCGTCGAAGTTCGTCACGATGATGTAGGTCTTCCCGGTGACGTGGAGAGTTGGAACTAAGAGTGACTGACTGGGGACGGCCTGGAGACATGGAGTCATCCCGTGAGCGGGAACGTCGACGATGTTGGCGGGAACGGCTATCCCGTCTATGACGTCTTGGGCTTTTCGGGATCGAAATGGGACGTTTGTCCACCTGAGACGGAATATGTTGAGACCGTGACCTGGAACGGCGATGAAGCCGTGGAAGTGGTGGTAATGGGACAATGGGTGGAGATTCTGCGACTGGAGTCGCTTGTGGGAGTGGAACCCCACTTGCATGAGGGCTCTTAGACCTTTCTTTGGTCATTTCCATAAACGCTTGCATGCCCGATTCCACTGTTTTGCGCATCTGTTGCATCATCTCTTCTGGATTG
>CAMXCT020006580.1:363817-381317 GCA_947184155.2 Cladocopium goreaui | reverse complement strand
CCGCTGGTTTGCCCGGGTGAGCAGCTGCCCTATATATATATATATGTGTGTGTGTATGTGTAAACAGTATCAGGACAATGTGGGTGGATGATAAAAACACTATGATTTACAACATCTATCAATGCATCGGTAATCTATCTACCTTTGTACCTATTTAATCCCGGCATGTACAAGCCAGGGGCAGTCACTGTAGGTTTTTCAGTTTAGACCTTTTTTGGCGGGTCTGAGATGATGTTGCTTGGGGGTAAACGAAAAAATGTAAAATGTCAGACCTTACCCTAGGGTTCTGGTTCCAAGGCGTGGCATGGTGTTTCTTGTAACATGTTAGCTGGCCAGGAACACTTTAGACCCTCAACAGCCAAGAGCAATTTAGACCTCTGGGGTTTCCAACCTGTAACCCCCCCAGATTTTGACAAGAAAGTGTTCTGCAAGTTTCTTGACCTCCTTCAGCCACCCCATGAGCTTGCAAGCCTAGAATTTCAGACCTGCTGAATTCCATCAGGTAAACAGATTTCAGACTTCTTAAATCCTTTAGGATGCCGTTTTTGGAAAATATTTTTTTACGGTTTCAATATGTTTCTTTTATGATTTGCAGATATGTTTTTTTTAAAGGATGGGAAAATGACTTATGTTTTCTATGGTTTTGAATACGTTTTTTTTGGTTGGGAAAATGACTTATGTTTTTTTTTATGGTTTTGAATATGTGCTGTTTATGGTTTTAAAGACGACTTTTGATTTTAATCGATTTTGGTAGGGTTTCCCTTTCCCAGACGCCTTTTCCCACCACAGAACTTGATTTTGAAGTAAAATTGTTGAAAAAAGAAAAACAAAAACCGTAAAATGCAACCAAGGTCCCCAGAATCTGGGTTTTTAGCCAAACGCCCGAGAAATTTACGATTTGTTTGCGATTTTTTTTACGATTTTGGTAGGGGCCGTACCAAAATCGTAAAAAAAATCGCCAATTCCACCAAGGTCCCTAGAATCGTTTTCTTGGCCAAAAACTCGCGAATTTACGATTTTGTTCGATTTTTCCCCGCATCTTTGTGTGGGGTTCTTGTTTTTGGTTCTGCACTCCCGCCTGCCTCCTCCTCCTCCTCCCGCCACCTGCCTCACACACAACTTCCTCACACACAACTTACTCACACACACACAACTTCCTCACACACAACTTACCCACACACACGCAACTTCCTCACACACAACTTACTCACACGCAACTTGTCCACACACAACTTACTCAGACACAACTTGTCCACACACAACTTACTCAGACACAACTTGTCCACACACAACTTGTCCACACACAACTTACTCACACACACAGCTTACTCACACACAACTTCCTCACACACAACTTACTCACCGAAGAACAGTGGGCTTACCATCATTTGGAGGAGGCTGTGGTGGATCAACTGGTTTCCATGTGAGAATCCACCGCATTGGAAGGCACCTCTCCTTCAGAACCTTGTCGGGAACATGTTCTTGTAGGGCTCTCAACGATTTGGATCGAAGAATCTCAGACACCTCACGAGCCATGGCTTCCATCATGAGCGACTGGTCTGCGGGTGAGCTTTCTGAAGTTGACCTCTTTGCTTGGACTTTGGAACTTCTGGTCCATATACGCACTGGGGTCTGCGAAGAAGGCTTCCATGTTGTCAACGGAAAAACTGATGAAACACGCCTCATCTGCATCAAGCACTGCAGAGGAGTGCATCAGTTCCAGGAAATGCCGCTCAGATTGCTGTTCTTCATCGATCCAGTTGGCAATCTGGTCTGCGCTGAGAGCATCATCATCTTTCTTCTGCGTATCTTCCTCGACAAGGGCAGGGATGTCATTCTGTGACATCTCTTCGGACGGTGCAGTCTGGTCAGTCTTTAACATGTCCACATTCTGAACAACCTCAATCTCTTCAATCATCGCATTGGGCGCCGGAACCTTGTTGATCTCAGCCTCATCATCTGTGCCAATGTTGAAGTGTTGTGCCTTGCGTTTGGCATCTTTCCGGACAATGAACTCCGTGGATCCAGTCCATGGTCTTTCAAAGCGACGATTCATAACGTGTGGATCCTCCCAATTGTCGTTGTAGTTGCCACTTTGCTTTCCGTCCCACCACCGGGTCATTCTTCGAGGGATCAGATCTCGCGCTCGAAAAGGGCAGTCTGGCACAGATCTAGGGTCAAACAGATCCCATCGTGGCGTGTGGTGACGACGAAGTAGAATGTTCCCACCAGCGACATACTCCCACTCATCCACAATGGAAGCTGCTGCACTGGGTGGAAGAGACGACAAGGGAGGCAATCCTTCAAGTTGCCGGGACTTGTTCAAGGAGATCAACTTCTGTTGGTTCATGATTTCCTTGAGGTTTCGCTCATAGTCTGCTGAGCGGCTCCTTGAACGTGTCCGTGAGCTTGTCGCGCCCTGTTTGACATCCTTCTCCCAACCACCAGGAGTTTGAGCGACGGTCGATGGTGCAGTTTGCTCCACGCCATCTGCTGGAGGAAGTTCAGGGAGGAGGTCCTTCTCAGGGTCAAGCCTGGGCTCATTCGCAACATCAACACCGGAGTGCAACCGTGAGAGGAGTTCCGAAAGTGGTTGCACAGCAAGCTCACCCAACTTGACAATCTCACTGGGGTGATCTCAGATTCAGTGGCTGGGCGAAGTTGTTCAGGTGCACAACGCCAGAGGGCAGTGCCCATGAGCACCCAGATCACCGAAGAGCGTCCTTCGGGCAGTACATGGGGCTCATCATGGCCACCCGTCCTGGACCAATGTATCTTGCCTTAGGGGTTAGACTCTTTGTGGCGAGATTTCAAGGTTGCTTTCCGCCACACGCATACCCAGTCACCCACCGGATAAGCTGACGTTGGTCTCGACGAGGAGTAGCTTCGCAGCCGAGTAATCCGCTGCTTGGCAAGTTCTTGGCGGTGTATCTCCTCCGCCTTCTCTCTGTTCTTCTGAAGTTGCCAGTACTCCAACGGCCGGGACTCAAACTCAGCATTGATTGCAAGGGATCTGAGGATTGATTCCACTGACTCGGATCACATCCATATGCCCACTGAGCTGGAATGAAGCCCTTGATGTGCTCCGTGTTGTTTTGAGCCATTGCTGCTAACTGTTCACAAACATGAGGCTTCAACATAGGTTGCTCACTCCGAAGTTGCTTCATCGTTGACTTCAAAGCCTTGACCATGGATTCGGTGCTTCCGTGCTGCCAGTGTGCTTGTCCCCAAAGACGCTCAAACCAATGCCAACCTTGGACAAAACCTCAGCAAAAACGCCTTCGCATAAAGAGGTCTGCGAATCTGC
Source organism: Cladocopium goreaui (assembly GCA_947184155.2). Lineage (NCBI taxonomy): Eukaryota > Dinophyceae > Suessiales > Symbiodiniaceae > Cladocopium > Cladocopium goreaui. The sequence goes on along the minus strand of CAMXCT020006580.1, from coordinate 378,010 downwards.
CAGCACCCACTCTGGTTTTGGACGGTGGAGAAGCCAACCTTCAATGAAGCCCTGGATGAGCCTTTCACCGGCATCAGTGCCGCTGTCTGAGAGCTCACCCTCCCAGAGGTGGAACACTGACGTCAACCTCATTGTCAAATCAACCATGACCAGATACCTTGACTTCTTGGACTGCTGGGGAAGAGCTAGCTCATAAACATCGAGTCCAATGATCTGCCAAGGCCGCGCCCGCTCACCTACACTGACAGGCAACACCATCTGTTCACCTCTTTTCACCTCCTCACACGCCTGGCACTTGAGGTTCAACGCCATCTGAACTAGCCAAGGCGGAAGGCCTCGATCGTGGCACAATCTTGCCAACGACTTGTTGTTTGGATGTCCTGAGGCTCGATGGAGGCGGTGGAGCAATGACCATGCCTTCTGGGTGTCAAACCCGTGTTCTTCGGGTGTTGTGTTGGATGTGGAAATTGGTTTTGTTAAAGGCTGCGATGAAGTTTCCCCTGCATAGACCTCTTCCATCATGTTGATCACCCGCACCCATTGAGACTTCCACATGCGGGCGATTCCATCAACCATGCTGGGAGGATAGAAGTCTATCTCAGACACAGCTTTCGTCCCCATACCTAGCATACCGTCTGGTCTGTGTTGATGAGATCCATCACACAGTAGGCGGCATCGGTCATAAAATTCGGCATCATTGGTCATCACAAGCCAGCTCTTCTTGATGGGCCAATCATCAGGACTCTTCATTCCATGCATGCACCCATCAATCTGGACGAAGTAGAGTCTACCATAGTATTGGTTGTACTGGTGGATGAAAGCTGTCAATTCCGGCAGGTGCCAACCATCTGTCGCACCTTTTGGCCACTCAAAGTAAAACTTGCTGGTACCCAGAGTGACAGTCAACAAGGTCCAAATGAGCAAGATGGCACCGCGAAGATGCTTTCGACACTTCTGCTTCTTTTTCCGCAGCTCTTCCACCTGTCGAAGATCACGCTGGTTCAGGCGCTGAATTGAGGTCACAGCAATGCAAAGAAGACTGAACCAAGCACGATCAGGTGGATCCTTCTTCATCTCATCGACTAGCATCTGGACCTGAGCTCGTTTTCCCATGTCATAGCCAGTCTCCAAGGTTTTGCGGCTCACTTGCATGCCTTGCTTCTTGCAAGCATTGCTCCGCGAGGAGTCGATGCGGCAGCACAACTCCCAAACTTTGAAAGGCAAGGTATAGTCCTGCAAAGCTGGCAGGCTGTCGCTGGCATCAAATTCCGTAGTGGCTGCCAACAACTGTTGGCACGTGTGCCCGCTCATGGGCTTCTCATCCTCCTTCCAGTCCATCACTTCGACGGCACTGTTGCCGCCTTGCTGCTGGTCTTCTTCTGCTCCTCGGTGTCCGAAATCAGCTCTGCAGAAATTTCCGTTCCTGGAGAGCTTGGTTCCTCCACCGGGGCCTTCTTCTTCGCAAGTGCTTTGGGCCTGTAGCCATGATCTTTGGTCTTGACCAGCTGGTACTCCTTCGCAGCAATCGTGATCATGGCCTTGACTTCCGTAGCCGTCACATCGTTCTCCTGCCGATCGCCAGTTCGAAGCCTCGCCAACGCTTCCACCACGTTGCGAGGTAGATCCACATGAGTGGTTTGAGCTGGCGCCGTAGTTGCAGGTGTGTAGCTCAACCTCAGTCCGCAACGGCCGCACTGTTCCCATAGTCCGAATCGGTTTCCACCTCGGCCCGGAATGTGGTCGCCCATGCAAGGCCATTGTGTCTTGCTGACACGAGGGTCTCGCTCGTCTGGGCCGGCTCGACGTGTCTCGTCGTAGCTGACCTTGGCTTTGGCCTTTGCCTTGCGAGTTGCTGTTGCAGCAGCTGTTGATGAACTTGCCACCTCTTCCAAGGCTGCTGTCACAGCCTTCTGAATCTCTGCTCTCATTTCCTCCTTGCTCACCATCATGCAAGGGGGTAGCCGACTGCACGGCTTGAACACTTTGCTCTTGACCCGGCGGGAACTGCAAATCGGTTTGTGACACCCCTAGGTGCTCATCAGCAAAACAACAAACTGGGTCTGCAGGTTGCAACGACTCAGCATCACTGTCTTCTCCAAAAAAATATCCAAAGGGTTCATGTCTAAAACATGACACTCCGGAGCAGCAGCAAACGACACCCTTCGGGCTGGCCTGCTGTTGGCTCTTTGGGCAGCTGTGCTTGCTGGAGAAGCGTGTGCTGAAGTCCTCAGCGCGTTGGGCTCATGGATCACATGGTCATTGTCAAGGAACACATGCTTGAGATAGTCAAGGATGAGGTGGTTCTTTGGATTCTTCTGCAACTCAGCCGGCCTACCATACATGGATTGCAGCTCCCGCATGCCAGTGAGAGAGACATTCACATGGGACCTCCTATCTGATATACAGTAGTTACATGTAGTTACCCTGTATAGTGCTCTACACCACCGACCATCACCAAAACGAAACCACGGACGCGACTGCTCGTGAATGTCAATCTTCAAGTCTGGCCGCGCAGTGACCGGGGCTTTACAAAGGTCACGGACGGCATTCTTGCCACCGGCAGTTGCAGTGGCACCGGTGTCAGTGAGTGACTCCGTGGGCAAACTACGCTCTGAACTGCTCGAGGTCTGCACTGGATTGAACAGCATCTCTTCTGGTGGCAGATCTACGGAAAGCATGTGAAAAGTGTTGTTGTGCTTGCAACCAAAGCCCTTTCCACTTCCATGTCGTCCTTTTGGCTTTCCTTTTCCTTTGCCTTGCATCCAGTGACTCTGAAAAGAACCTCGACCACCCATTGGTTTGCCCTTGCCTTTGCCCTTCTGCCATGGAAAGGTCGAAGTCGACTTTGGCTGGCGCTGCTGCGCTGTCCCGGTCCATCCACGGTCCTTAGCAGCGGCAGCCACTGCTCGGCGGGCCTCAACAAGGTTTCTGTCAGTTTCTGACAGCATTGCCTGAAGTTCTTGGCGTTGCTTCTCCATCTCTGACTGCTCCTCTTGAAGTCACAACAAGTTCTCATCTGGAGGTTGATCTTGAGCTTCATTCCATGGTTCATCTCCCTCTTCCTCGCCCCAGTACTGATTGTTCCAATCATCCCAATCAGCATCTGGGTCATAGTAACTTGTCTCATAGTTTTCTGCTGCCTGGTAGTAGGCATAGTCAGACGTCTCGGCCGCCTCATAGTCAGGATCATAGGGCTCGGCATCGGCATAGAATGATTGCTGAGCACCAAAACGACCATTCCCCTTTGCAGAAACAGTTAGGGCCTTCTCCTCAAACATTCCAAGGAGTGCCGTCCTGACTTCAGAGTAGGTCAGACGATTCCGAGTCGCAGCTTTGATGAGACGTCGATCTTCGTCTGAAGCAGATGCCATTTCAAGCAGCAGCCACCCTCTGATGTGGTCCAAGGCTCCCAGCGGCATCAATCCCATTTCCATTAAACGTTCCAGAACATCTTTACCACGTTTCACCGTGGCTTCTTCCTGGGATGCAGTGGACACCTTGGAAGACGTAGTGCTTGGACGAGCTCCTGGACCACGTTCAGTGAAGGGACGTCCATGCCGTGAACTGCGAGGAGTGGCTGTGTGCTCATCCGTCGCGGCAGGCTCTGGCCTTTCAGGCGGTGCAGGTGCATCTGACTCATCTCCTGGTTCGGATCGGTCTTCCGGTCCAAAGTACAAGGAAGCTCCTGGGCGAAAACCACAGAAATTTTTCAAAGCATCAAGATTCATGTCATAATCCTCGAAAGTAAGTTCCTTCTCCCGCAGCAAACGTTGCAATGCTCTGATCATGTCACCATGTGTTTTGTCTTCTCGAATCAGGAATGCATTCACTGGTTCATTGGGTCGACGGGCTAACCGCCTATAGTATCCTATAGTAGTTACCGATCTTGGCACTGGCATCTGGCAACGGCTGCTTGTTCAAGGGACTTTCCTCCAGATATTTTATCAACTTACCGACATCACTTTCAGTTCTAAAATCTTCAGGCCTAAGCCGATACATCAACTGAACCAAAGAGTGATGTGGGGACTGCAGAGCTTTTCGAACAATTCGAGCTGCCAGCAAGGGTCGCTCTGACGCTTTGCTCGACTGGAGTGACCACTTGCATTCTACGATGAAGTGTGCAAAAGATTCTGCCTTACCATCCCATATAGGTATCGAACCCTTCTCATCTTTGCCATCATGTGTTGACATCGTCCCTGATCGAAACCCGTGCTCCGCGGCACGAATGTCTTTGGCAGCGGATTGATGTTTCAAAAGAAGGTGTGTCAAATCGTTTCGTTTCAAATCTCAAAGGCAAATGACCATGGCACACAGATGCGCTCTAACTTTTCCTCACACATGCCTTGGGCGTCAAGTGGGTCCACTGCGGATGAAGCAGCTGATGTCTAAATGAATCTGAATGCTCAAAACAGGCCAATGAAACACATAACATACATACATACATACATGCATGCATACATACATACATGCATACATACATACATGCATACATACATGCATGCATGCAAACATACATTACATGCATGACATACATTACATACATTACATACATTACATACATTACATTACATTACGTTACGTTACGTTGCATTACGTTACATTACGTTACATTACATACACATACATACACATACATACACATACATACACATACATACATACATACATACACACACATACATACATACATACATACACATACATACATACACACACACACATACACACACACATACACACACACATACACACACACACATACACACACACATACACATACATACACATACATACACATACATACACACACATACACACATGCATACATGCATACATGCATACATGCATACATGCATACATACATACATACATACATACATTAGTACATTACATACATTACATACATACATACATGCATTGCATTGCATTGCAGTGCATTACATTACATTGCATTGCAATATACATTTTTGACTTGGAAATGTGCTTCGCGCCACAACGGCGTGCAATTTTTCGTCTCTCATCTGGCCAGCTGGCTCCGCACCCGCCGCTTTAGCGAGCCTACTTTTCGACCCTCCGGGGCTGCCTCCCTCCCCTTCAATATACATTTAAGGGCAGGGTATTGAAATACAGTAGTATGAATGCATGTGTTCGCTTCCAAAAGAAAAACATGGACATCCTTGCGCGTCCAAAAACAAACAGCAGGAGCCAAACATATTCACACCAGTTAGCATCAGTAAACACCGGATACTGCGTTTGGGGAAAAAGCACCGCTACTCGTATCCTGGTTCTGTGAATGTTAGCCAAAAACAGACCCCAGAGGCTTCGGTGTTATGGCGCCCGGGCTGTGTATGCTGTATTCGCTTTGCTCAACTCCAGTGCCAAGTTTCCAAATGTCCCAGGTCACCTTGGCTGGGCAGACTTGGCCTCTAATGCATTCGGTATGACTGCCGTCCTGCATCAAGTCATATCCCTCTTACACTTTTCTAAATTGACCAGCTTGCCAAAAATATCGGTTCTTGCGTGCTTCAACGTCATGTTTCCAGCTGTAAAGGCACGTCATGGTCCAATGTGGCTTTGACTGAACATAGCCCGTGCCAGCCACATATAAATAAATAAATATATATATATACATATACATATATATATATACACACCACAAAAGTGTGAATATATATACACACAAAATGGTGTGAGTATATATATATACATATATACATAAGATAACAGGTATATATAAATATATACATGTATGTGTATATGTAGATGCATAATTATATATATATATTGATATATATATATATATCTATTGATATATATATAAATATATTTGTATATATATATAGATACATATTTATATAAATACATTATACATTTTTTAATATGTATATAAATGTATATATATATATATAGGTACATCAAAATAGAGAGCAGGACGCTTTGAGAACGCACTTTTTTAATTGCTTTTTTCAAAACTGTAGTCACATGTCACAGCTTAAGCTACAGATGAAGCTGTGTTCATGCCCGCTAGAGAATATGTATTGCTCGAAGAAGTGGCCCTAGATAAATGCTACTACAGCGTCCCTGGGTCCCTTCAACAAACACAATTTCTGCAGAACATGCTGGATGACTTCAACATAATCACAACATCCCCATACCTGCCAACAAATGCAGTACTCAAAACAAACATACCCTTCTGAATACGAGTAATCTTCCTTTGGGGCAATGCAGTGTGTTTTTGCAGGGGCCATATTCAAACAACATATGAAGAATTCCTTGAAAAGTTGCACCATGCCCTTTGAAGGAGCGCAGTGTGCATTTCCAGATGTCTAACCCTCCTTTCAAATGAGCAGTGCCCCTTTAGAAGGTCAATATTTTTGCACAATATATGCAATACTATTGACATAGAGCATCCCTTTCAAAAGTGCAATATGTTTGAAACTGTGAGCATTATTAAAGAATGCTCTTTCGCTTCTTACCGCAAAACAACAGAATAATGTCCTGTATGGCAAAAAAATCTTCCTGTGAAGAAGCAGCATTCTTGGAAAACTGGATTACCTTTGTTTGACATGTGTACTCTTCCCCATGGTCAGATCAGCCCAGCCTTCATTTAGACAACTCTCACTTAAAAAAATGTTTTCAACACTACCCAACAATAATGTATTCGTTGAATCAAATATCCAACTCATATCAAGGGGATGTGGCACAAATTCAACAACAGATTCTCCAAGGTCGACTATACTCTTTGAAAAGAGTGCTACATGCATACAGTATGTCCAAACAATTTTTGATTGTCTTAGGGTTTAAAGATGCACATTCTTCAAACTACACTGTTCTTCAAGAGGAGAGCTGCCTACACCAAAGAGTGTTATTCTCAAATATGGCTCGTTGTCTTGGAAGAATATCGCATTATGCCTTCGGAGCAATGATGTGCAATTGTGAAGGACGCATTTTACTTGCTTACATATACCATGTGTTCTTCATTCAAGAAAAGAGAGTGTGAAAAGGGCATTGCATGTGCAAGAAGGTTCATTTTTGACATAAAGTAGGCTAAGGCATGACCTACTTCAATGGGATTTTCTACCATTTTGAAACAAATGCACTTGTAGAGGGGAGCACTCACTTCAAAGAGATGCATCACCTTTTCAAGGGAATCTTTTAGTGTTTGAACATGTGTTAACTTAAGGGTTTGGCCCAACAATGTCAAAGCCAAAATCAGTTCTACACATTCATTGGCTGCCTATGCTTTTGCATTTTTTTAAAGCGCATTTGGAAACATTACATAAACAGGCAAAATTGCCTAACCTGTGTCCCAAGCCCCCCAAGCTTCCCCCGGTGACACCTCCATTTTGTCATTGTCTTGATATTGTTTTCTAATGGAACCACAGGCCCATTGCAAACAATAATAAAACAACCAAAAGCAAGTTTGCAACCCCTAAAGTGGGAGAACTGGCAAAGAGTTAGGTCTAGGTCCTTCACTTTTGTGTTGTTTTGCCAGCCTTCAAAAACAGCAAGAACGAACCAGAAGACAAGAAACCAAAAACACAAGAAACCAAAAAAAACAAGATTGCACACCCCAAGGGGGGAGTAGTGGCAAAGAGTTGGGTCTTGTCATTTTGTTTTCTTGTTTTTGCTCACGCCGCCTCTAACGACCCCAGGCGGTTTGCGTGTTTTGATGTGCCATGTGCGTGTTGTGTTTTCTTTTGGGGGGGTGGGGGGGGTGGGTGGGGTGGGGTGGGATGTTAACGTTCCTTGCACTTCGTACATTACATGTTGCTACGCTGTAGAGATCTCTGGGATCGTTGCTACGTCACATGTTGTTACGTTGCTGATGGTGTGGGGTGGTGTGGGGTGGGGTGGGATGTTTACGTTCCTTGCACTTCGTACATTTCATGTTGCTACGCTGTAGAGATCTCTGGGATCGTTGCTACGTCACATGTTGTTACGTTGCTGATGGTGTGGGGTGGGGGGGGTGGGGTGGGGTGGGATGTTTACGTTCCTTGCACTTCGTACATTTCATGTTGCTACGCTGTAGAGATCTCTGGGATCGTTGCTACGTCACATGTTGTTACGTTGCTGATGGTGTGGGGTGGTGTGGTGTGGGGTGGGGTGGGATGTTTACGTTCCTTGCACTTCGTACATTACATGTTGCTACGCTGTAGAGATCTCTGGGATCGTTGCTACGTCACATGTTGTTACGTTGCTGATGGTGTGGGGGGGTGGGTGGGGTGGGGTGGGATGTTTACGTTCCTTGCACTTCGTACATTTCATGTTGCTACGCTGTAGAGATCTCTGGGATCGTTGCTACGTCACATGTTGTTACGTTGCTGATGGTGTGGGGAGGGGTGGGGTGGGGTGGGGTGGGATGTTTACGTTCCTTGCACTTCGTACATTACATGTTGCTACGCTGTAGAGATCTCTGGGATCGTTGCTACGTCACATGTTGTTACGTTGCTGATGGTGTGGGGTGGTGTGGGGTGGGGTGGGATGTTTACGTTCCTTGCACTTCGTACATTTCATGTTGCTACGCTGTAGAGATCTCTGGGATCGTTGCTACGTCACATGTTGTTACGTTGCTGATGGTGTGGGGTGGTGTGGGGTGGGGTGGGGTGGGATGTTAACGTTCCTTGCACTTCGTACATTTCATGTTGCTACGCTGTAGAGATCTCTGGGATCGTTGCTACGTCACATGTTGTTACGTTGCTGATGTTGTGGGGATTGAAAGACTTGCAAGATTGAAAGAATTTGGCACGTTGGCAAAGACTTGCAAGTGAAAAATACAAAAACTTCGTTTTTTTTATGTATGGGGACAAAAATTGAATGCTTCGACCACTGTAAATTCATGAAAACGACTACAAAGTCATGCAAATACCAATGGAAATGCAAGTCATGTCAAAATGCGAATGTCACAAAACCCTGGAAGGGTTGCAAAACTGAAGACTGAGCTGCTGGAAAAAAGGTGAAATTGCGCGGGGTCATTGCGGGCGGCGTGTCCTTGTTTTTTTGTCTTTTCGTTTCTTTGTCTTTTTTTTGGGGGGGTTTTGTTTAGCCATTGCAGAGATGCCAAGCAGGAATTGCCAATGTTTGCACAGCAGTGACATAGCCAATGCAGATGTGCCAAGCGGAAGCTGTCAGTGCATGTGTAAGAGAACAGTGAAACAAATGCGCTCTGAGGATGTCCCTTTCTGTAAAAAAATGTATGCATCATACGAAATATATAAACCCCTGCGTATGGTTATAATCAGTTTTACTCCCTTACTCCTTATTATCTCTTCGCAGCTCTTCTCAGCTCACCTCAGCCCTTCGCAGCCCTTCTCATTCAGCTCAGCGGTTTTCAACCGTTCTCAGCTTTTGCAATCGCCTCCCACCGTAGCTCAACCCTTCTCACCTCCTCTCACCACTTCTCGACTCTGCTCCATTATTCTTCTCAACGCGTCAACCCTTGTCAACTCCTCTTATTAACTCTTCTCAACTCTTCTCAATTCTTCTTAAGATTCTCAACTCTTCTGAGCTCTTGTCACCCCTTCTCAACTCGTGTCAACTCTCCTCAATTCTTCCCACCCTTTTCATATCTCCCCTCTTCTCCTCTTCTCACCTCTTCTCACCTTCTCGCAACTCTTTCCAGCTCTTCCCAAATCTTGTCACCTTCTCTCAACTCTTCTCTTCTCAATTCTTCCTAAAACCTGCCCCAACCCTTCTCGACTCCTTTAACCTCTTCGCAATTCTTTTCAGCTCCATAAAAAAACTTGACGCACAAGAAATTTCAGCTCCAAATGGAATCTCGGCACCAAATGCAAGAAAAAAGTGCGATTTTATACGATTTTGAAGCAATTTTTGAAGAAATCCAAAGCAAAATCATCAGCGCCAAAAATCAAAAACCACCAGAAAATCACCATTGCAACCTTGATGGGGCCAATCCAATACGAATCACGACGTCAAGTTGTAAAAGGCCATAGAATTGAGTAGTCCCGTGCTAGCTACAGGCTGTTATATAACTCCTGTTATTGTTGAAAATACAAAAAGCACACAGAAAAAATACAACCCCCAAAACATGAAAAATACAACCTTGGAGCGGGAGAAAGTCGCCTACAAAAGGGAAATACTGGGAAATGCAACACATATTGGTGGACTCGCGGTTTTGTTTTTTTTGCGTGCGTAAAGAACAAAAAATACAAAAGGACAAAGTGCAATCTGTGAAGAACAGGGCTGCGGAGAAAGTTCCGGAGAAAGTCTGGGAGGCTTTGGTTCAAAGCAAGATCAAGTTCAACCGGGTTCCGGAGAAGGTTCCGGAGAATGTCGGGGAAGCTTTGGTGCAGAGCCAGGTCAGGTTCAGCACGGTTCCGGAGAAGGTTCCGGAGAAGGTCTGGGACGCTTTGAAGGCTCCGGAGAAGGTCTGGGAGGTTTTGGTGCAGAACCAGGTCATGTTCAACAGAATTCCGGAGACGGTTCCGGAGAAGGTCTGGGAGGCTTTGGTGCAGAGCCAGGTCAAGTTCAACAGGGTTGAAGGTTCTGGGGGCTTTGGTGCAGGTCAGGTTCGACAGGGTTCCGGAGAAGGTTCCGGAGAAGGTTCCGGAGAAGGTTCCGGAGAAGGTCTGGAAGGCTTTGGTGTAGAGTTAGGTCAGGTGCAACAGGGTTCCGGAGAAGGTTCCGGAGAAGGTCTGGGAGGCTTTGGTGCAGAGCCAGGCCATGTTCAACAGGGTTCCGGAGAAGGTTCCGGAGAAGGTTCCGAAGGTTCCGGAGAAGGTCCAGAGCCAGGTCAGGTTCAACAGGGGTTCCGGAGAAGGTTCCGGAGAAGGTCTGGGAAGCTTTTGCAGCGCCAGGTCAGGTTCAACAGGGCTCCGGAGATTGAAAGGCTTTGGTGCAGAGAGAACCCTGGAGAAGGTTCCGGGGGGCTTTGGTGCACACCCGGGTCAAGTTCGACAGGGTTCCGGTGAAGGTTCCGGAGAAGGTCTGGGAGGCTTTGGTGCAGAGCTAGGTCATGTTCAACAGGGTTCCGGAGACGGTTCCGGAGAAGGTCTGGGAGGCTTTGGTGCAGAGCCAGGTCATGTTCAACCGGGTTCCGGAGAAGGTTCCGGAGAAGGTCTGGGAAGCTTTGGTGCAGGTCAGGTTCAACAGGGTTCCGGAGAAGGTTCCAGAGAAGGTCTGGGAGGCTTTGGTGCAAAGCCAGGTCAGGCTCAACAAGGTTGCGGAGCAGGTTCCGGAGAAGGTTCCGGGAAGCTTTGGTGCAGAGCCAGGTCAAGTTCAACAGGGTTCCGACGAAGGTTCTGGTATTCGAAGGTCTGGGAGGCTTTGGTGCAGAGGTCTGGGAGGCTTTGGTGCAGAGCCAGGTCAGGTTCAACAGGGTTCCGGAGAAGGTTCCGGAGAAGGTCTGGGAAGCTTTGGTGCAGAGCCAGGTCAGGTTCAACAGGGCTCCGGAGATTGAAAGGCTTTGGTGCAGAGAGAACCCTGGAGAAGGTTCCAGGAAGCTTTGGTGCAAAGCCAAGTCAGGTTCAATGGGTTCCGGAAAAGGTTCCAGCGCTTGGCTTCGCAGCACGCTTCGAAAAGATTTGTGAAAAAATAAAACGTCGAGGCTGCTGGGGATACCACCGAAGCTTACTGTTTCTTTAGTGTTTTTTTAAATCCTTGACAGAAAACCCTTCTGTATCTTCTGTAGCCAACGCGGACTACTCAACCATAGAACTACGCGCGCGGCCGCAGCGTCAAGAAACCTTGATGCAGCCACCCCACTGCAATCTGGAGGAATTGCAAAACGCAAAAGAACTATATACGCACAACAGAAATTGCAGCTCCAAAACCAGATCTTCGCGCGAAAGAAAAACAGTACGATTTTGCAACATGTTTGACCAAATTTAAACAGGAAAATAACAAACGCCGAAAATGAAAAAAACAGAAAAGCACTACTCTCTGCTCCCTCTCTGCAGGGTCACTCTAGTCTACTCCTCTTCTCTCCACTCTCCACTCTCGACTCTCCTCCCTGTACTCTCTACTCTCTACCCTACTCGACTTTAGCAAACTAGACTAAACTAGACTTAAGACTTCTGAGCTGTTTCCTTCTCTGCTTCAGGACCAGCCAACTGGAGTTAAGATTTCTCTAATGAAACGATCAGTAACTCGGAGTTGCTCTGTGAAACTTGAATGAAACTTCCTTAAACAAGTCCTGGTTTATTGCATATCAATCTATACTTGTCAATATATGATATGAGCGATCTGCCCGGTACTTTTCGTTCCTGTCTTCCACATTCCACTCCGTTCCATTGGCCCCGCCTGTGCGAAGGAAACCCTCGCCTTTTTTGCCACCACTCCACGCATCGCAGTTGGGGTCTGGGTCATCTCCATGGTGTTCATAGCCTGTGCTTCAAGCATGCTGCCGTTCTATCTGTTCTCAAAGGAGGTCCTCCAAACCCCAATCTCGTTCATACAAATAAAATATCGGGAAAACATGGGAAACTTATCAAATGCTACGCCGATGAATGTTTACGCTGCTTCCTTCCACGGGCCTTCCATAACCAAGTCCCCACGGATGCAGACTTCACCATCGATCAGCGCGATTTCAGCACCTAGATTATGCCAGGACACGGCATTTCTATTATAAAAAAACATATCTCAACGGAACGATGTCTCTCATCAACTCCCTCGCGTTCCCTCAGCATAGTTGGCACACCCTCGGAAGCCATTCACCGACAAGGTAACAAAACAACAGAGAGGCCAAGTAGGTGTGCAGTTTCTGCAGATACAGAACACAACTGCCATCGTTGCAGCCCGTGTGCTCACACTTGGCCCGACTGAACCCGGGCGTTCGAGTTTGTAGTTGGCATCTGGGCATGTGATCTCTAAGGCCTCGCAGCAAAACAGCAATCTCAACCCTCTCTGGTGCTCAATACGTAATAATCGTAATACATATTCACAGCATGTCAGGGCCAAACTTTGAACACTTCCCCTCTCTTCCTGGTAGCCTCCATCCCAGAAATTTGTTCTATGCGCCTTCATGGCCTGCCGGGTGGTTAAAACCAACCTTCTATCAAAAAAACGTGACTCACAATTTCAAACAGTCTTCAAAGGGCGTGTTTCGAACGCTGAGAATAATATTGCGAGAGACTGCCAAGCATAGCAAGCATGGGTAAGTGAGAACCTACATCTGACTTATGCAACGTGTTGTTCCAGGTTTGGTGATGACAAATGCGGCTTGCGCATACGTTTTTTTGGGAGGTCGCGGTCCCGAGTGGATGCGGCACGAAATCAACCCAGTCAACACACATGACTGGGTAATTAAGGCTCTTCTTTCACTGGATTCCTACTACTGAAATTCAACCCTCTTTCACAGTTCGTCATGTTTTCCTGCTCTTCTGTCGTATAGCCGGTATAGCGGTAAGCCCTAACCATTCTCAGTTAGCAAGACATGTTTGCATGAAAACTTCCATAAATATCTACAGGACGGGAACCTCCATAGAAAAAACAAATGCGGAAAGCACATCCCGTTGTGTTTCTCAACAGCATCCCATCTGCCAATAAATGAGGGTCTGTCACGCAATCACACACGCCTCGGTCATTCCATAGGAGGGCGTCAAAGAACACCTTGATAGACACACCAAGCGTTACACGATGAGCTTGTCCGAAGTGACACACTGTCATGCCAGTGCAACACAGAGTATTTGGCCCGTTTCGTAACATGCGCATATGCCATGAAACTTCAGACAACTTCATTTGCATTTCTGATCGGAGCCCTTCCCTTCGGGCAAAAGCTCTGCACTTAATGGACAGCTAAGAGAGGCAAATCTTCAAAAGATGTGAAACGATTGCACTTGCAATCACCTAGCAACGACAAACACATATCATACGCGCATTTGTGATCATTTCTGATTGTCACCTTCGCCACCAACCAGCCAACCAGCAAAACATGTGTTCTATTTTGACAATTTTTGACATGGGTTCAAACATGATCTCGAAAGAAGCAGTTTGATCTAAGTCACTACCACCCTGCTCGTCAGGTCCAAGTTTCTGGAAGGCGTCAATCAATTTGAGGCCGGTCTCATGGGAAATGGTGGCGCCAGCGCTGCGGATCAGTTTCCTGAAACAAGTGCTGCACATAGCACCACGTAGCAACGGCCAAAACGTTTTGCACCAACAGACTAGCGAGGCAAGCAGAACAAACAAAGCAGTGGAAAACTGCTTTACAATGCAACATTCCTTTGTAAGATG